>CM041805.1:31027346-31081395 GCA_023376895.1 Aspiorhynchus laticeps | reverse complement strand
TTATTGTTTGACAACTTCTCCTGTAGACATCTTTATATCTGTAGAGCAATTGAGATGTTCTCCTGAATGTGTGTGTTTGTGCACATGTGTGTGTGTGTGTTTGTGTGTCAGGCAGTATTGATTTCTGTAACAGCAGTAGATTGAGGAGCTTGTAGTGACATGTTCCTCCCATTGCCGGCCTGATGAAAATGCTGCAGGACACGCGGCACAGCAAAAACACACCCACAGGTCACTTCACACACACTGATGGTCAGGGAACACCTGCAGCCTGTGTACACAATTCAGACAGCTGTCAATCAGAGCCGAATACAACAGATCACGTACACAAACACACACGCACTTGCTTCAGTTCGCCAGAATAATCCTCATTCAGCTCACAAGGCTAGAGATATTCAATCTTATTGATGCGGCAAAGAAACCAGAGATACGATAAGAGAACAGAAAAAAATTCCCCTAGTTAACAAAACAAACTTTAATACTCAGTGTTAGTAAATGCAACAGTAATAAGAGATACTTACAATGGCAAACAGCAGTCATTAGCACCATTATCATCACGTGCATGTGACATTATGCAAATGAATTATGCATGAAAGCCATTTTCACAGCAGTATATAGATTATAAAAGACATGAAATGAGAGCAAACTCGCAGGTAAATATAAATGTGCTGGTCTAAATATGGATTATTCTTCGCAATTGAGCTCTAAATTTAGTGTGTGCACATCAGTGAATGACGTGGATGGGGTTTTGTGTTGAAGAAAAGACCGTGTGAACGTCAGATTCTCATTTTAGAGAGCAGAGGAGGAGGAACAGTTTCTCTCTCTTGCAGCTAAATGAGCGTTTGGTGAATGAATATGCATACTGGCTGCCGACTCGCATTCATGAAACACATACACACTTAATGGGGTTAAGAGGGTCCGGTGAGGTGAGTGTGTGAGGGTTTATTCAGGTACGAGGACACATTTATCTCCACAAGTGAGCTAAATCTGACTACGCTTATCAATCCGACAATGATATCGTTTCCCTGTGCTGTTATTGGTATACTTGTGTTGTGGACATCCCTAATCTCATAGAATTAGAATGATTATTAAGACTTTATAGTTATAGTTATTATTAGGCCATGGTGTAAACGGGCCTTTACTTACACTACAGCTCAAAAGTTTGGAATAATTACATTTTTTTCATTCTTCTCACCAAAGCGACATTTATTTGACTAAAAATATGGTAATAGTACAGTGAGATATTATTACAATTTAAAATAACCGTTTTCTATTTGAATAAATTGTAAAATGTAATTTATTGCTGTGATCAAAGTTGAATTTTCAGCATCATTACTCCAGTGTTACATGATCTTCAGAAATCATTCTAATATGATGATTTGCTGCTCTATTATTGGTGCTTAATTAATAATAATGGTTCTCATTTTTATCCATTTTGAAATGTTTTTGCTGCTATTTTTTTCTGGAAACAGTGATAATTTTTTTAGGATTCTTTGATGAATTTCAAAAGAATAGCATTTATTTGAAATAGAAATCTTTTGTAACATTATAAACATGTTTTCTGCCACTTTTGATCAATTCAATGCGTCTTTGGTGAATAAAAGTATTCATTTCTTACCCTAAATTGGTATGGCAGTGTATCACGGTTTCCACGAAAATATTCAGCATCACAATTGTTTTCAACATTAATAATAATCAGAAATGTTTCTCAGCAGAAAATCAGCATATTAGAATGATTTCTGAAGTATCATGTGACACTGAAGACTGGAGTAATGATGCTGAAAATTCAGATTTAATCACAGATATAAATGACATTTTAAAATAAATTCACATAGGGAAGACTTATTTCAAATAGTAATAATATCTCACTATTTTACTGTGATTTGTTTTAATAAAAAATGCAGCCATGGTGAGTAGATGAGACTTCTTTTAAAAACATTACACAATCATAATTATTTCAAACTATTGACCGGTAGTGTATAAATAGCTTGCAGATAAAATCGCCAAAGAAGAAGGGAACAGGAAGTCCCCACCACGACAGAAAAACAAACACGCGCATGTGTGTGATTGTAATGAGTTGCTGACCGCTCTTGGATCACTTCACTTTCTCCTTTAATTAGGGTTGAAATGTCAAGAAGAAACTTCTTTCTGTCTTGGTTACTCTTTATGCAAGTGTAATTGATGCTCAGTCTGCCAAAGTCTTTGCTTGACCCAGTTTTAAATTAGTCGAAAATTTGAATGGACAAAACATGTAAAATGAAACAAAGACAGAAAGACAAGAAACTTCAAGACATTATGACCTCTGTGGTTCTGTCTTCTTAATTAATCAACATTTTTGCATCCTAGCAACATCTCATTAAGGTGTCACAGCAGTTTCTGTGTAAATGCAAGTGTAGAGTAATTAAGACTAAAGAGGAACCAGTCACGAGTCATTAGTGTTTAAGTCAGTATACAGAGTCCTACATACAGTATCACACACACACACACACCTGCTGTATCTGCTGACTGCAGCAAAATCCAGTCCAAAACCATTTAACACACAGCAGACAGCAGTTCAAACTCAAAATGAAGCCTTTCTGCAACCCATTTTACTTGACTTCATCACAAAGTGACTAGTCTACTGGATCAAGACATTCAAGGAGAATGAAAAACACTGCATGAAATAGAGGAATGTCAGCCGTTCATATTGTATGAAGAAAATGTCATTTGATGAAAGTGGTTGAAAAATCTAAATTATCTAGTTATAGCTGCACGAAGAAGTTAGTAATTGCATCATTTTTTTTTTTTTTAAAGTAATAATACAGTTAATATTAAGAGTTAATTTACAGTCTGTGTTTTTAGTATCATTGAGAAACTATTACAGTTTTATTTAATATTTTTTAAATTTAATTAATTTTTTTTGTATTTTCCGTTTTCATTTTAATTTGAGTTTTAGTAATTTTGTGTGCTTGTCATTTATATTAGTTATTATTTTTTAATATGTCTAGTAAATAAATATTTTCAGTTATTTTTATTTCAGTTTTAGTTTAATGAAAAAGAGAACTTGAATTAAATTACATTTTAAGTTAAATGAAAATGAGAAATGTTTCATTTCAGTTAACATTTTTTTATAACATATTTCAGTTAACATTTCTTTTATAACTTTGAATGTAATTAGATAGATGATAGATAGATAGTAACGCAATTTCAATTCTCTGTATGTATGTACGGTACATGTGGCAGAATTGACAATAAAGCTGACTTTGACTTGACTTGACTTTGAGATAGATAGATAGATAGATATTTTAATGGTTTTGATGGTATTTTAGTTAAGTATAACAACCTTAGTTTTTTTTTCCATTATTTTTGAATTAGTTTTTATTTTTGGATTTTTGTCATGTATTAGATTTTTTTTTTTTTTTATAAATACGCCTATATAATTTATTCATTTTATTTCCGTTTTAATTTTAGATATTTTTGTATCATTGAGATACATTTACAGTTTTATTTGATATTTTAACGTTTTTATTTTTCATATTTCCCATTTCATTTTAATTTTAGTTTAAGATTTAGCAAGTTTGTGTCATTTTTATTATATATTTTTTAAATATGTCTAGTAAATAACTACACATTTTTATATTCTTTTCAATTAGTTTTTACTTTTGGATTTATTGTAATTTATTATTTTATTTTTTTGTAAATATGTCTATGTAGTTTTTATTCATTTTCTTCAGTTTTAATTTTAGTACATCAAATTACACTAAATGAAAATGAGAAATGTTGCTTTGCCAAACAGTGGAAAATAAATACTTCCAATGTTTCAGTTTATTCAGTTTCGCTTATTTTATTTCATCAAATATTTTTAAGGTTTTAGTTACCAATAACCTTGGTTAGACTATCACTTTATTAATCATTAAATCCTCCTGAAATCGATTGTGAGTCAAGTTTTCTGCTTGCTTCAAAGTATTTGTGTTATGTGCAGCACTTGTCACTCACTTCTCAGGTTCCATCTCAGTTACGATGCTGCCTAAGAAGGGAGCCACTAGTTTAGGCTCACTAGGTCAGAGTGTGTAAGCAGTTCTGAAGAGGGTCTGTAGGACGCTGAAGATGTTGCTCTTATGACATCATCACCTCCATCATCATCATCATCAGCTAATGGGAGGCTCATCACCATAGTAACCAGAGACCTATAGGTTGATATAAAGAAAGATCACGACTCGCAGACACAAACAAAAGTGCACACACAAGGAGCGCTTTCACAGATTGTCCCCTGCTACGAGGGTCTCGTTTTTCATAAAATATGAAAGAAGGAGAAACACAGCGGCACGGTTGGATGCTCACTGTACACACACACGCATATCTAAATCATTAACGGCCTTCTCTCTTTCAAACTGTGCTGACGCAAAATCAGTTCAACCGGGACTGATTCACTGAAGTATGGAGTTTCAAATGGAAACTATATTCTCGTTATTATTGACATATTAACTATAAATGTCAAACTTTATCCACATACATACAGTACACTCATGTAAAGCAATATAAACAATATATTATAGTTTTAAGAGAACCGTTGGGAGAAAATGGTGATATTTCTTTTAATTTCTTTCTTTGTTCATATTTTATTGCTGACTTGTCTTTAATAATGTTTGTACTTTTTTTTTATTTTTGGCCTGTCAGTAACACAGATAACACATGACAGTACGTATGTGTAGCTACGCTATCATCATATCATCATTCAAAAAAAAAAAAAAAAATTGTTTGTACTTTATATTAGCAAGGTTAATAATTTTTGCTGTAGTATCGAAATTGGAATCAAGAGTTGTAAAATTTTACTGATATCTAACATTTTGCTGTCATAATTTTATTTATTAGACTACAGTGTTTTACGAGTCAAAAACTGAAAACAAGAACTATTTCTATTAACTTATTAATTTGTTTGTGGTGGGGCCCATGAAAATTTTGGCAGGGCAAGTAAAAACCCAAACTGAAATCAAAAAAATCCTTAGCATTGAGTCCTGACCTTGCTTTTCCATAAAAACAGCAGAGATTTGGTCTTACTGTATGCAAAAAACATGATTTATAGGGAATTTCGCCTCTATAAAATCTCACTGCTAGATTGCATCACATAAACCCTGAGGTTGAAACGGTTTCAGTATAATGCATTACAGCATATATACCATGACATTATTTATTTTAATGGAATATAATATCTAAACAAATGAATATGAATAGGCTTGAATTATAACTGTAGTTAATATTATTTGCAATACACAACGTGGCATAATAAGGAACTTTAAATGCCTCCAAAACACCTTTATAATGTATAATATATGCATTCCTTATTTTTCCACCATCCTCTCTGCGTTACGTGGCCCGAGGGTCTGTTGAAATGATTTGGAGAGACTCGGCTCTGTGAGTGCGGAAAATACGACAGGAAAATGAGATCTGTAGGTCTGATGAAGGTGGCCAATGATTTCTGAGCTGATAGTATGTGATGGATTGAATCAAGGCTACGCTGCGAGAATAAAGAATGCAGATTTTCCTGAGCTGGTGTTTGTGATGCCGTCTATAGTTTCTAAAACAAATTTATAGCAGTGTTTTCTTGTGCAGCACCTAAAACCTAATCTTATTGTTTAGGGGATTTCTGTATTGTGTTTTAGCTTGTTTATTTCTAATGTGAGTGTGATGTGAGTGCAGAACGAGTTACATGCAGAAGTTTAAAGGAACAGTTCAACCAAAAAAGTACATCTGCTGAAAATTTACTCACCCTCAGGAAATCCAAGATGTAGATGAGTTTGTTTCTTCATCAGATTTGGAGATATGTAGCATTCCATCACTTGCTCACTGATGGATCCTCTGCAGTGAATGGGTGCCGTCAGAATGAGAGTCCAAACAGCAGATAAAAACATCACAATAATAATTATTTTAACTTTAATCATCGATTCTGGACAAAATATCAGTCATAATCCATAATAACGGTTCTTCCAGTGAAAAAGTCCTTGATCTGCACATATTTCTCTACTGATTCAGATGAGACAGCTTTTTCACTGGAGAGCAAGAGAGCATAAGGAAGATTATAGACTCATATTTTAGACAGAAGCAATGGTTTGAAGTTAAAAATGCCTTAATAACGGATTTGGTTCTTACAAACATGTAGCTTTTGTCTTCTCAAGATGTTAATTGATGGACTGGAGTGGCGTGGATTACTTGTGGATTATTGTGATGTTTTTATCAGCTGTTTGGACTCTCATTCTGACGGCACCCATTCACTGCAGAGGATCCATCAGTGAGCAAGTAAGGGAATGCGACATTTCTCCAAATCGGATGAAGAAACAAACTCATCTACATCTTAGATGGCTGATGGTGAGTGTATTTTCATCAAATTTTAATTTTTAGGTGAACTATTCCTTTTTTGTTGTTTGTCCAAATGTCTTATCAAACACTACTAATAACCAAAGTCTTACAGACTCATCAGAAACCAGGTTAAAGGTACTGAGAGATGTTTCTGCAGTCTCAGTGATGACTGGGTTTCTATTTCTCTGTAACACAATCAGCCTCCCACAGGTTGATGTGTTTTAGGGCGCAAGTACGCAGCTCGTTTTTTTCCCAGACACTATCAAAATTGATTTGAGATTCAGCGCTGGATTGATCCTGCAGCAAGTTTAATCAAGCGGCAGAAAATTGAGAACGAAAAAAGAGCCAATCTGTCTCCTTTTATGCATTTATGTAACTTAACACAGTTTTTCACGAACCGATGGATCAGGCTCAGGAGCACACTCAGCATATTACCTAGAGCTCAGACCCTTTGACAATGACACGATGGAGACATCGGACAAATATAAAGAGAAAGCGTGCAGTCCTGCAGTGCTCAATGCGAGTTGTCAACGCTTGATAAATGGGTGCTATCACTACGCATGTGTGTGTGTGTGTGTGTGTTTGTGTGGTCCTCAACTGACTGATACGGACTGAGTCGAGTGTACAGGGTGTCTGTCGGTGTCTATGATAAGGCACATCTCTCTCTGTTCAGGGACGGATATAGAAACCATAGATCTGTCTCTCTATCTTAGCTCCGGCTCTAATCAGAATCCCGTCCACCCACTCTATTTCCTGACACGCTGGAATAACACACATCTCCCAGAGGCTGCTCAACACACAAATCCATAATTCATCTCTACAGCCTTTAGTACACCTACCTGTATATATGTACATAAAGCAGAGTGAGATTTGGATTCCCTGCATCATATGCAAACACATATATGTCATTTGGCTGTGGTATATGTGTGTGTTTGTTTGATGGTTTACATGATGTTAGCGTTCAGCCTGAGGGACTAAACTAAACCTGCCGGAATAATAGATAAAACACAACACACTCTGCCCCAGCTGGGCTAATAATAAAACAAACCTAAAGCGAAAAAATTATTTTAAGTGCATATCGATCACAAACACAAAGCGCTGACTTGAAAAGGCGATACCAATCAATATGCTGTTGACATTGTTAATAGTTTAAATTATGTTTCACATTTTACATCTAATAGCAATTTATTATTACATCATAGTTTTAAATTTTGGACAAGAGTACATGTTGCAAGACCATACTACAGATACGAATAAATACACACCAAATTTCTAAAATTAAATTCACATTTTGCATGATATATACTTAAAATTCAAACACTTAAGAAATGGTAACAAATTGTTCACTATACATTGCCAAGAGTGTAAGTACATTTTGGATCAAACACAAGGGGGAGGCAACGCTTCTGTTAATCCTGTTAACTACCCCTCCTCAAAACTTGTTCTGTCCCGGCTTAATAACAGTGTCAGTAATCCCTAGTAAAATTAATCTTTGAACAAGATACTTAAACTCAGGATCCTCCAAAGTTTGTTTCACCTCTCAGAAACTAATTCCACCAGTTTTGGTCATGTGGCAGCAAAAAAAGGCATAACAAAGGTAGATTAATGCAGTCACATCACACAAACGTGGCTCATGTAATCAGAATTTGGAGTCTGAACTATCTATTTTAAAATAAAGATTCCCTTCTATTCCAGTAGACCTACAGGCATAAGTATGACAGAACAGTCACAGTTGATTTAGTTTTATTTTAGCCCAAGATTTTGATCAAATTGACAAAATGAAGGCGGTGAGAGGAGCTGCATTAGACTGTCCACTTCAGCGCTGCGTAGGACGGGAGTGCAAAGATTTCTGGCCCTAGACAGACGATCAGCTTTCATGTGAGATGACCGCATGCTCTCTGACCTGCACTCGGTCCGCAGGTGTGTAATGAGTGCATAATGATGCTCTAGAGTCAGGACGACTGTGCAGGTGGCCTGCAGCTATGACACATACGTGTCTGCAGTCGCGTCCTCAGATGGCACAACCACAGACCGTCTGATGCATATTGGACTTAAAAATGGCAACAGAAATGTCATGCTCCAAACTCACTGAATAGACTAATACATTTTCTAGAGTCAGGATGCACAGTTTTTGTTCTTCCAATGTCATGCAAAAAAGTAACCTGCAATGGTTGTTTTACATACCTTGTAATGTAAGTTGCTTGAGGGATTTTCATCATTATACAGATTTTGGTGCAGACGCAAGCTAATGTCTGATGGTTTTTTGGTTTGTGTTATAGCTGTTCAATCAAACGTTAGCGGTTGTCTAACAGCCTCCTGGCGACTCGCTGACCACACCAGGGGAATGAAGATCTGAAGTGTGTTAGAAAGAGACGTTTCACCTTTCTACACAAGGTGATCAGAATGAGTCTTTGTGTTGGTAGTAAAACACCCAGCTTGATATTTCAGAGCTTTACATTTGTTGTATTTGACTTAAAAATGGCACAATGTTTCTCAAAATGTCATGCTACAAACTCACTGAATGGATTTTGCATACCTTGCAGTTTAAGTGGCTTGTGAGATTTTCATAATAGAGCTGTTGGTGCAGATGCAAGACTGTCTGATGGTTCTTTTTGTTGGTGTTACAGCTGTTTTCTGAACTTGGACATGCTTGCATGGGTCCTGTGGAGGTTCAGTATGGTTTACATTAAGCATTTCAGCTTGATTTTTGTAAGTGAACTGCTTTTGACAACACATTTGCCAGTTACCTGATAATATATTTCTCATTGCAACTCATCTCCGCAGAAATCATGTTCAATAAGCAGCTTGCATTGTTCTAAATTCCTGAAATGCATCTGCAACATAAACATGAGTAAAAAAGCATTCTCTCCTCGAGAACTGAGCCAGTCAAATAAAACCAACTGAATTAATCCAAGAAATGAGGCAGCGATACTCTCAAATATTTACCCTGTTCCTTTCCATATATCTCTCATGCCTTAAAATAGGATGCGTTCTTTGAAGGAGCTGACGAGATGGGGGGAAAAACAGCATTACCTCTGGAATGAACTTCATAGCAGGCAATCGTCGCAGGTATATGTTTTCAATCTGAGAAAACCACACGCTCATATATATTTCTATACGGCCGTAAATTCAACAGAGCGTCCTCCACAGGCCTCCCCTCTGGAATCAGACGGCCTGTCGGGAATACAGAGCCGTAAATGAGCAAAAGGCCGAAGCCATCGTGGTGGCAGACGAGTGCCAGTATGTGTATGACAGCAGAGAAATGAGAGAGGATGAAAGTCGTCGCTCAGGGGCGAGACAGCAGAGGGCTGGTAAGATGGAGGAATAACAGTTTACTGCCACATCATGTTGAGGGATAATTCAATCAAATGTTAGCAGTTGGCTATCGGCCTCCTGGCGGCTCACTGACGAAAGGCAGCGAATGTAGATCTGAAAGAGGAAACACGTGTGTTAGACAGAAACGTTTCACCTTTCTACGAAAAGCGATCAGAACGAGTCTTCGTATTGCTAGGAAAACAGAACTGATGTGTTTTCATGATCACAATCAGCTTGATGTTTCAGAGAAATTGTGTTGAGTAGCTTTACATTTTTTTAATTTAATTTGACAAATTAGTTTTATTTTTAGAGGTAAAATTAAAGATTATGTGGATGAGACTCCCAGCAGTGAGCTGGAACATCTGAAATGTTCATCTGTTCATTACACATCAAAATCATTTTAATGTGATTTTCAGTTTATTCAGAGAGGTTTCTTCATGTCAGGCTTTGATTTGAAATCCAGTAAAATCCATCTGTTCTGCATTTTAACTTCATTTTTTAATTTTATATCAAAAATTATGTCTAATTTGATTCTGTAGCTCTTTTATTCTTTTTTTTGGCCTTTTCTAGCTTTGTAATCACACCATCTTGTAATTCACAGCCAAAATTCTCTCTCAGGTGCTGCACACGTCTGATGTCGCTCCATCACAGACACAAAGAAAATGCGAGCAGAAGGCAGACTCAAAACTGTGAGGAAAAAAGATAGAAACGTCTTGAATCAGAGCTAAATGAACGGGCAGCGATTCAGCTGGAGTCAATCCGCATGTCCATTGATTTTCAGTATGGAACTGAAGCTGTAAGAAATCCTGTGTGGAAATGTCGCGCTGATTTCATGAGACAAAAGACCATGTCCTAGAATAGTACAGAGATTTGAAATCCATAGTGGCACCAAAGCAAAATTTTGCAAAAATAATGACTGAAGCCCAGAGAGGCTGTGCATTATTATTTGTTTCTGCCTGGTTTTCATGAGATCATGACTTATTTGTCTCATGATATCAACTTAAAGTCAGAAAGAGCATCAGAGTTTTACACTCCACAAAAAGTTTTGTTAAAAAGCATGTCACATAATTTAACTTTGTACTACAGTACCTAACCATCAGCTCAGACTTCATTTGGCATATCTGTAAAGTCTGTGTTTGGGTCGTATATGTGCAGATGAACTACATTGCCATTCAGTCCCATTCGCAAACACACACACTCACACACGCTTGGCTGTGGAGAGCATGTTAGCAGAGCGTATCTATCACAGCCTGCCACTCACCTGCATTAATCTTTCACACACACCTTTCTCATTGAGGTGCAGTAATTACAACATGCATTCAGTGCGGCTGATTGTGAGACGCAGCTAATCGCATTAGCTAATCCTGCAGCCGCAGAATGCAGCTGCTGAGAGCGTGAGACCTCTTCATTTCCCCCGTGCTGAGCTCCAAACACCTCTGACTGCCCCTCACTGCGGATGATTACTGCACGCTTCAAACAGATCAACACCAACCCTCAAGACCTTATGTATGAGAGACCGAGAGAATAACAGACAGAATGAATGAATGACAGCTAGAGCAATAAAACGATTGATATAGAATGACAAAACAATACGAACGACAGACAGACAGATAGACAGATAGACAGATCAAATCAATACACTTTTGAAAGAAGCTCCAGTCTTATCCTTTGTACCCTGACCAACACCCAGGAGTGTATCCTGCTTATACTAGTAGAACCTGAGCCTAGGAGCTGCTCTTCCTGGTCCTTTGAGCCTGAGGCAGCGTTCATTACCTGGACCATGGAGTATGATGAAGAGACCGTTGGAGCAATCAGAAAACAATGTTGAACACGTCCACCAGTCCGACTCCAAGACTTTGAAGTGCAATATGTAGGGCAGAGACCTGTACAAGAACATGTTATCTCACCTTCCTGTGTGGCACCTGCCCACGTGACCCCTCTCCAGCCACCATGGGACAATCCTGACCACCTTCTATGGTGATGCTGCTCCTCGTACAGATCCTCAGTTCCACCAAATTTTAGTTATACAGAGCACAGTGAAAACCTACCTCTTCACATCAGCCCAGTGAAACAGTTACCCCAAGCTCGAATGCCATTATGAAGTCCAAGCTATTTGCAGATAGGATGCAAAGTCACACCAACTTTTTCGTGTTGACCTGTTGGGAGTTGAAAGAAGTGCATACTCAGTTTAAAACCCATACTTCACTATATTACACTTAAATCCTAATGTAATCATGACAAACTATACATCATTGGAAAGGTCTAAGTCTCCTAAATAGATATATTACCATTTTTTGTTGTTACAAATTATGTAGGAACAGTAATAGATTCATTTATGACAAGAGTGCACCAAGCGTCTATGATAAATCAACATCATCACAGGAGTTCTGACCTTTGTCACAAAAAGTCATTATATCCTTGCCTTTTTCCCCCATCACATTTTTTAGCAATCATCATAAGTTATATACCATTTGAAAGCTTAAAATCTCAAAATTCATCCTGTGAAAACCATTTTGAAATCGGACATTGCGTTACCATAGAAATGGTACTTCAAAATGTTTTGGCGGTCTCCTCCCCCTTAGCGGCGGTGTCATATTACAAAATGTATTACGGTCTTTTAGAATCAAAACGTTTTATAATCTTGACAAAATACATATCGTTGGAAAGGTCTGAGTCTCAAGATTCCATATTTGGTGGTTATTTTGTTATAGATGTAATATTGAGAGAGAAATTGATAGATTGATAGACAGAAATGCATAAAAAAAAATTCAATGGAGTTTCAATGGCACCCGGTGGCTGGTTTTGGTATAACGCCTAAACAAAATTGCATATGAACCTCAATTTTTTTTATATCAACTTCAAATTTGGAACACAACTTATGTAGACATATGGCTTTAATTTTATAGCAATTTTGGATTGCTAACTATTTTTTTAACTATTTATTTTATATAAAATAAAATAAAAATAGTATAATACATTTTCTTTACAGTAAATTTAAACTTCTATAACTTTTTAATACTTTCATTTTATTAAATGATTTCACTTCTGTAATAATCTGCTAATTGTCTTCTTTAAAAAGAGACCAACCTTAGGTCTGTATTCAAAAGCGTTCATGAATTATAATAATTTAAGTTTGGATACTGCACTTTCTCGTGAATTTTCAAAAATGGGGGTGACAGTTAAGGGGTTAAAGAACTGATGAAAGTCCAGGCCTAAACACAGCTAAAAGCCATGACAGTTCTCCAGTATGACCAGACTTCCTACCTCCATCCAGACCTTCCTGATCCCTCGGGAAGGCGATGTCCACACTTATGGTCCAAGAGCGCAATCTATGGCTCAGCCTTGCTGAGAGGAGCGATGTCGACAAAGTGCGCTTTCTCAACGCTCTCGTCTCCCAGGCTGGACTGTTCGGCGACACTGTCGAGGACTGTGCCAATCAGTTCTCAGCAGTACAGAAGCAGACCGAGGTCATCCAACACATCTTGCCCTGGCGTGATGCACCATCTATCACCGCTCCGCCGCAGGGCAAGCCCCAGTCTGCTCGTCGCCGTGGGCCCCTCCTGTGTCCTCCAGAGCTGCTCCGCTCCGTGCTGAATCGTCACCTAGGCCGGCGCGTCGAGCCACTCGCGGGAGCGCGGCGCCCCCCGTGTTTCAGCTGGCCCCGATATCGTCCGGGGAGGCGATAAAGCGGCCCTGACACAGGCAACCTGGAGATGTGGAAAGCTGCTCGATCTCAGGAGATGGCGAGGACAGCTCCGCTCCTTCCCCCGAAGGAGGGCAGGGGGAGAATCATTCATTCTGTTCCGCCGCTGGTAACCACATTGTCTGAGAAAGCATGGCTTAATGCCTGCCCAACCCGTCCTGCTGGCTCATTTGCACAATCCGACTCGGCTATGCGATTCAGTTCGCCAGGCGACCTCCCAAGCTCAGCGGCGCTCTCGAGACTTCGGTGGCAGTCCGAGACGCACTTGTCTTGTGCGAGGAGATTGATGTCCTCCTGGCAAAGGATGCTATCGAGCCGGTCCCTCTAGCCGAGATGAGGCAGGGGTTTTACAGCCCTTACTTCATTGTACCTAGAAAGTCGGTGGCCTTCGGCCAATCCTGGATCTGCGAATCTTGAATCGGGCCCTTCTCAAGCTCCCATTAAAGATGTTGATGCAGAAGCGCATCTTCAGAGGCATCCATCTCCAGGATTGGTTTGCAGCAGTCGACCTGAAGGATACTTACCTTCATGTCTCGATTCGACCTCGACACAGGCCGTTCCTTCGAGTTAGCTCGCCCGGGTCTCCGGTCAGCCCCTGTACTGGGCTAGGTGTCCATATGGCTTGATTCCCTACGGGCAATCCCATATGTGTAGTCTTCCACGGTAAGGTTTCCACCTCTGTAAACCCGTGTCTTCCCTTTGACAGAGCACTCTGTCTGGCTCTGCTGGCAGCTCTCCTCCCTACTCCTAGGTAGGGCCTGCCTCAGAGTCCCATTCCATATGTAGTACTGCCCCAGGCCTGGGTCAGTCTATATCAGTGTCTCCACATGTCTCCTCCCTACAGGCAGGATGTGGCCTCCGTAGTGTCCTTCCCCCGGAAGGCTCGCTTCCCTGTTGTTACTGCCAAGCTGTAACAACAAATAGGAAAGACTTGAAGCAATCTTTCATTGAAGGTTGAAATCCCTTCCAATTTCTGTGGTGAAAGGAACAGCGGCTTGGCTATCTCCAGCAGTGATGTACTCACCTGTGGTCCCTTATAGAGGGAACGGAGACATTATGTCCCCATGCCACAATCTTGAAACCATTGCTGTGTGCCAGGGACACGTTCTCAGCTCCTCAGCGGAAAACCTGATGAGTGGATGCACCTGTCGCCTATTTATACCCGTTTGCACGGGGAGTGGCTCAGGTATGCAAAATCCACTAGCCAATATTCATTGGCGTTTTCTCTTAAAGTCAGAGATGATTGGGGCTCCCAAGTGAATCCCCTAATGTCGTCACGACATAACGTCTCCGTTCCCTCCATCAGGGAACGAGGGTTACGTACGTAACTGAGATGTTACCTTTAGCAAAAACATTAGTTTCAGAGCATATGTACAGAGGACCTACCTCTACCATCCCCAAGTTCAGCTGGCCAGATCCAAGTGAGTTTGCCAGACACTGAAGAGTTTTAGAGAATCTGCTTCCTTCAGATGGAACTGAACTCTTTATTTATATATCAAATACTTGTGGACCATTTAAAGTTAGATAAGACTAAGCTGATAGCAGATGCTTATTTGAATTTGCTCACCCCGTTTACTGATAATATTGTGGCCCTCCATGAGAAGTTTGGTCATCCCCACCAGCTAGCTTTTAGTCTTGGAAGACCCTAATGTAAATTGTGGAGATGTTTGGTCTTCAGGTACAGTCATTGGTGGGTTGGCTAAAAACCCAAAGATCTGAAGGTGACACTGAATTGAATTTTGGGTTGCATGGAAGCAAGCTTCTTTCCGACCAACCTGCTGAGTTCCACCATCATACGTTACGTAATCCTGTAACTGCACCTACTTTACACGACATTTCAATCTAGTTACACCATGAAGCCTGGTATCATGAATTTGATGTAGAGATTGCCTCTCAAGGAGTGGATATGTACACAGAAAAATGTAACTTCCCTACCACCTCAGAAAAGTATCAATCAGCAGACCCAGTCAAAGTCAATTATTCTGTTCCTTCTGCGATACTACAGAACACTACTTGAGTCAATGCAAAGCATATGCTAAACTTACCACTGATTGGGGGAGACCAGAGGGAGGGACAGAGGGCCAGGCCCGTGAGGTGGAAGAGGGTCTGAAGACAGAGATGGAACAGAGAGCCAGGGAGGAGCTAGAGGCCATGGTGGACCCGTCAGAGCAGGAGGCCTAGGCAGAGCTGCTGTACAGGTGGCTAAGGTGGAGCCAGCAGGTTAGATGGTCAGGGCTGAGCCAACAGAGCAGGAAGCCAGGGGCGAAGTCAGCTGGGCAGGTGGCCAAGGCGGAGTTGACGGGACTGAAGACCCCCACGGTAGAGCAGAAGACCATCATAGCAGAGCAGATGGGACCGAAGATCTCCACAGTGGAGCAGATGACCACCACAGCAGATTGGATGGGACATAAGATCCCCAGGGCAGAGCAGAAGACCACCACAGGAGAGCAGAAGGGGCTGAGGACATCCAAGGCAGATAACCACCATGGCGGATCAGGCAAAATAAAAGACCACCACAATGGAGCTGGCAGTAGACCGCCATTACAGGAAGCACTGCAGATAGTGGGAGGACCTCAGAGACCCCCTAACTCGGGATCGCTGGACTTGGATGCACCGAGAACACCGGAATCTGGACCATGGGCTTTGAAAGTGAAGCCGTGGGGCTTGAGAGCGCTGAGGCTGTGGAGCTTGAGAGCGCTGATACCAGTGGACTAACCTTCAACGCCGCTTGTGTCGACATCATTGGTCGGTCCAAAACCTTTGATGCCAGTATCAAATGCCTTTCGCTGTACAATCAGCAATGGTGCATTCAGGGATTCCTGAGTTGCGGCCACCATGGGTGAGGACCCTGGCGTGGCAGCCATGATAGGACGAGGCTCTGGAGTGGCTACCATGATGGCTAAGGACTCTGACATAGCAGCCATGACAGGACAAGATGCAGGAGTAGCAGCCATAGTGACTGAGGACTGTAGAACTTATGACCTCACTAGAGGCAAATCTCCGAGTGCCCTTACTAAACTGAACAGATGGTCACAAAGGCCTCCCTTCTTACTAAAGGATTCAGCTACCAGAGCAGTAAAACCAAGTAGAGACCTGACAGATGACCAAACTACAGAAGTGCCTTTTGTGGCACCACTGCAGTTCCCCCTCAAACAATCAGGCCTGGTGTCTGGAGCAATAACACCTGCCAGTAAAATAAATAAATAAACCTACTTTACCTTGCCAGGAACTTGTGCATGCCAGTGTAGGAAAATCTAGGTAAACCCTACTTCTGGCTCCTTTCCTGAAGTAGAAGATTATCACCAAACTGAGATCCTTATGATTAAGCGAGTTTAGCATGAGTCCTTCACCAATAACTATCAATGTTTGGTAACTGGGAAACCTGTGCCCTCAGATAGTGGTCTTCTTACCTTGGGTCCTGAAATTGACAGATCTAGTGGTTTTATCAGAATTGGGGGTGAATTAAGAAAAACTGATAGATAGATCGAATAGATAGATAGAAACAGATAGATAGATAGATAGATAGATAGATAGATAGATAGATAGATAGATGGAACAGACTAGTGTCTCAAATCTGATTTTCTGCTGCATTTTACAACCCACTAACTCTTAACATGCCTTATGGAACAACAGAGAGACAGATATGAAATGCCTCTGAGTGAGTGTGTGTGTGTGTGTGTGTGTGTGTGTGTGTGTGTATGCGTATAGAGTGAGCAGTTTGAAAAATAAGTGTGTATGTGTGTTTAAAGTGTGTGTTTGGACAGACACATTAGGTTTAAATGCTTACAGTCTCTTTACATAATACCAATCAAGTCTTTGGAGTTGAAAGAGGTGAAGACATTTTACAAGCACACACAAAATCAAAGCACATGAATTTATGAGCACATCTATATTCTGATCACATCAAACTGCAATATTTTCTATCATCACATGGCTCATGTAGTCGCAACGTGTTGATTACAGTATTTGAATAATCTCTCATTTAGATCATGGCTATTTTACATTACGGAAAGTTCTGGATTCTGAATGCCATTCAGGTCATTTAAAATCCTTCAAAGATGTTTTACATTTTCACCTTTCAGCATAATGAACAGGACAAACTATACATGTATCTGCACAATAAAACAGAGCAAAGAAGAGCAGCAGATGGTTCAGATGAAGATTGGCATTGCACAGTTCTGTGAATAGGCAGATTCTTCCTGGATAAAGGGCCGACTCATAACAGGGACTTTGAAAGGGCATATAAACATCTTATTCCCAAAAATTACTCAATCAGTGGGAATAAATGGGATTTGAGAACTGAGATCTGGGGAATAATGTGGGATTATCCTTGGACATGTAATCACAGTCGATGATGCAGGCTGGGTCGTGATATTCACATCCACAGGCATTAAAGGGATAGTTCATCCAAAATGAAAATTCTGTCATGATTTACTCACCCTCATGTTGATTTAAACCCTGTATGACTGCAAAACAAAAAAGACGATAGACCAAATGGAGATAATAAGAGTGGAAAGCTATAAAAATGCAACATTCATAGTACAAAATACTGAGAAAAACAAAGGTGTGATGCAATGGCCAAACAATCGACAATCATCTTAAAATGTACTGTTTAAGACGGTGAATTTGCTACAAAAAAGTGCTGCTTTGATGGTGTTGATAGAGCTTTAGAAGGGATGAATTTAAAAATATAGTAATGCTAATGAAGCAACATTGTGACTATTACAATGGTTTTATTGTGTTTTTTATTTACATTTACATTTATACATTTAACAGACTTTTTATTTTATCATTAAGTTTCCTAAAGTGTCATTAGACAACAATCCTTTTGTCTCACAAGTATTAGGGCACTAGGGCCCTACACATTTTACACATTTCAAGGCAAATACATAAACAGATTTTGTCCAAAAATTTTTAGCTATATTATTTTAATCCTGGCCTATTCCCAGTTTTGAACACACAAGGGTGAGTAAATGAGAGAATTGTAATTTTTTGGGTGAACATAAATACTTTATGTTATTAATTTATAGAAATTTATAATAATTTATAGAAACCTCTCAGAAATACAGCAGTCATGCCTCCAGCAGCTCGGCTTCTTTAAAACAGCTTATTTTCCATGCTTCACACCTCTGGCACTCCAAAAATTACAGAGGAGACAGCAACTGGAGACGCTGAACAGCATTCATCAGCCCTCTTCTTCCTCCTCTGTCTTTGATTTCCCTCCGATTTGCACGTCACAGAGAGAGAGAGAAGAGGAGAGAGTTTCGAAAGCACTCTGCTAAAAGTGTGCAGTGACCCAGTGCAAACCCTAGAGCTGCTCATCACACACACACACACACACAATATGAAAACCACAGCTTGCAGCTGCCCACCAGCCCTGAGCCATCATTACTGCTATGGTGACCAAAATATGACTGTAAGTATAGCGTCTAGCTGTACTGAGAATACAATACATACAGTTGCTCTGTTCCAAAATCAAGTGTGCTGCCTTGTTGTCTACTGTCTACATAGGCAGCTGCCTTCCAAAAGATTGCTCACCATTGGCAATGTGATTTGGGCATACCTGCTGATGCAAACAGTTAAATATTATGTAAATGAGCAACAAGGGAAAAAAGTGACCGATTTGTGCTCCTTAACAAATTTACATTTATTCAGTACTGCACAAAAGCTCACCACTTGCCCTAAGTCACGGTCTGGCCTTTCACAAGGACTCTCGTGTCTCACTATCCTGTGACTCTAGTGTCTTAACTGTTACAATTAGTACGTGTTTATCCAGCGACTGTATGGCTACTCCAGCGTCTTACAGAATTATCCGTTTCTCTAGTGTATTACCTGTTCTCCATTGATTATCTTGTATGTAAATACTCCTTACCATTGTGTTCATGTGTTCGTTGCCTACTTGTTAGAAAAAAACTCACATTTACGTGTGTTCACCACCTCCTCAGCAATCCACACCTGCCTTTTCAGATTTCTCAGTTCAAGTCATATCTGCTTGTCCAATGGTCTTGTCCCAATCCTTGTGAGCCTTATTCTTCACCCGTTTTCACTTTGCAATCTCCTGACATCCAGGGTCCAAAAACATGAAGGCGGATGACATCTCTAAGCTGCACACTCCAAAAATTCCCTCCAATGAGCTTGAACCCATCCTTCCGTCATTACTGACTGTAAACCCCAGTGACTGGACCTTGCCCTGAGTGATGCTGCTACATAAACTGCCACTCTCCATCCTACCCTCATGGAAGCTTCCCTGGGCACTAGTGACCCCAGAATTACACAGACCCACTCACCTTTACAACAATGGTACTGGTACCACAGTATGTCCCCCAAGGAGTACACTGCTTCATGCAGGGCTGTCCTGAATGTGCCATTGCCAAGTCACCTCACCACCTACTAGCTGGCAAACTCTTCCTGCTGTCTGAACCAACATCAACCATGATCACACCAGGGAGTGAACGTTGACACAGACTTACCATATTTTGGAGGGCATACCTGTATACCTGTATCCTCGACCGGTTCTCCAAAACCTGCCAACTTGTTCCCCTTAAAAGACTGCCTACTGCAATGGAAATGGCTGAAACCCTCTTCCAACACCATGGAACTATGAATTCCAGAGAACATAGTATCTGACCGTGGTTACCATTTTATCTCCAGAGTCTGGCGTGCCTTCTTCTCCATCCTGAGAGTGCACGTGACCTTCTTTGCTGGTTATCACCCACAGACACAAAATGCAGACAGAGAGGAAGGTCCAGGAAATAGAATGCTTCCTAAAGACATACTGCCATACCAACCAGCAGGTGCCCATTCCTTTCCTGGATCTAGTACACACAAAACTTAATCTGTCAGCCTGTGACCGAACGCACCTCCGTCAAACGAACAAAGCGTAATATAGCTTTATCTCTTCATCAAGCCTGTTTGCGCTGCGTGTTTCAAAGCCAAGCATGCACTCGCAGCTCGTGATCCGGTGTTTTCCGTGTCTCAGAGCGGCACCGTTCACAGTGAAGTCTGTTTTTGAATGTGCTGTGAGTTTAGCGCGCATCTGAGAACGCAACGGGCACCAGTTACGCTTTGTATTCACATCAGCATAATTGTCAACATTTTAATGGGCAAATGTTGACAGTATTTGAAAATTATTTGAAATGAGACGCGTTTGTAAACCTCTTTTCACAGAAGCTGGAGTTTTCCGCCAAAATAAAAGTTCATAAGTTTATCTCTCAATGTTTGAAAAAACTCACAATGTTTAAATGTGTATCCGGTAGGTCCTTCAGGGTGGCCTGGGGTGGGGAGGTATCCAAAGCACATCAACTGGTCACTGGGGTTCCTCAGGGATCGGTTCTTGGACCCCTCCTCTTCTCCACATACACTACATCACTGGGACCCATCATACAGGCACATGGCTTCTCCTACCATTGCTACGCCGATGACACACAGCTCTTTCTCTCTTTTCAAACAGATGATCCAACGGTAGCTGCACGGATCTCAGGCTGCCTGGCGGACATCTCGGCATGGATGAAAGAACATCACCTACAGCTCAACCTGGCAAAGACTGAGCTCCTTGTCGTCCCTGCCACTCCGAGTCTACAGCATGACTTCTCGATTCAATTAGGCACATCAATAATTACCCCATCAACTTCAGTCAGAAATCTTGGTGTAATCTTTGATGACCAGCTGACCTTCAAAGAGCACATTGCAAAGACTGCTCGATCTTGCAGGTTTGCGCTACACAACATCAGAAAAATCAGGCCCTTCCTGACAGAGCATGCTGCGCAACTTCTTGTCCAGGCCCTTGTCGTTTCTAGGCTGGACTACTGCAATGCTCTTCTGGCTGGTCTTCCATCAAACACAATCAAACCTCTACAAATGATTCAGAATGCTGCGGCACGACTGGTCTTCAATGAGCCCAAAAGAACCCATGTTACACCTCTCTTCATCTCACTGCACTGGCTACCAGTGGCAGCTCGCATCAAGTTCAAGACACTGATGCTTGCATACAGAACAACCACAGGCTCAGCACCCTCCTACTTCCACTCACTATTACGAATCTACATCCCCTCCAGAAGTCTGAGATCTGCTAGTGAGCGACGCCTTGTGGTACCATCACAGAGAGGCTCAAAATCACTCTCCAGAACATTCTCATTCACCATTCCTGGATGGTGGAATAATCTTCCCACCCCTATCCGGAATGCTGGATCCCTGTCAATCTTCAAGCAACAACTGAAGACTCATCTCTTTCGGCACTACTTGACTTCCTAAACTTGTTCTTAAAAAAAAAAAAACACCTTTCCCTTTATCTTTCTCTCCTTCCCTTGCTAGCTTGTACTTATTTGAACAATGACTGAGACTTGGTGTTACGAGCACTTCTTCTGTCTGATTGCCTCTTCAAGATGAATCGCTTTATGTACTCCCCAATTGTAAGTCGCTTTGGATAAAAGCGTCTGCCAAATGACTAAATGTAAATGTATCCGTGTTATAACTCAGCTAAGTGCAGTCTCTGATATATTGCACTGGTTTGCTCACCTGTAGCCACCACAGACACTACAAAAACTCATGCCAAAAAAGAACTGACCCCAAAAGGGATTATTTTTTAAACTCTGACAAGCTGCAATAAAGGTTTTATGTAACAACGTGACTCGTTAGTGTTTTTCATAGTGTTGATTTTTGGCGAATTGCATGGAAACCAATGGGGAGCAATTTGACCCCCAACACTATACTGTGAACACTCTCGCCTTGCGCGCGCGGCACCATTGTGCATGCAAAGATGTACCGGGAGAAGCGCAATCATTAGACGACTGATCGTCATTTCCAAAAGGCAAATATTCCCCTTCAGAGTCAGAATCGGCGAATAATACTTGCAACACATCCTCACGGTACAACTTTTTATTAGCCATTTGCTGATTTTCTCTCACAAATCTCACACAATTTACTCACACGCCATGAACTGAACTGCTTCCGCATCAATAGCTCATTTGCTCTGCTATTTCCTCGAACACTTTTGGTCTAGAATCGAAGTACTACATGTCTGCCATCTAGTGGTAGGGAATACAAATGAGCTCTTACATCAGATTAGGAACTACAGTCTATTTTATGAAGTATGGTATCTTGTCACAATTTTGCGACTTTGGCGCTTAGAGGGTTGACTGTTACAATTAGTACGTGTTTATCCAGCGACTCTATGGCTACTCCAGCGTCTTACAGAATTATCCGTTTCTCTAGTGTATTACCTGTTCTCCATTGATTATCTTGTATGTAAATACTCCTTACCATTGTGTTCATGTGTTCGTTGCCTACTTGTTGCCTATTTGTTAAAACTCACATTTACGTGTGTTCACCACCTCCTCAGCCATCCACACCTGCCTTTTCAGATTGCTCAGTTCATGTCATATCTGCTTGTCCAATGGTCTTGTCCCAATCCTTGTGAGCCTTATTCTTCACCCGTTTTCACTTTGCAATCTCCTGACATCCAGGGTCCAAAAACATGAAGGCGGATGACATCTCTAAGCTGCACACTCCAAAAAATTCCCTCCAATGAGCTTGAACCCAACCTTCCGTCATTACTGACTGTAAGCCCCAGTGACTGGACCTTGCCCTGAGTGACCTTGCCCTGCTACATAACCTGCCACTCTCCATCCTACCCTCATGGAAGCTTAGTCCACTCTTTCCTGGGCACTAGTGACCCCAGAATTACACAGACCCGCTCACCTTTCCAACAATGGTACTGGTAGCCCAGTATGTCCCCCAAGGAGTACACTGCTTCATGCAGGGCTGTCCTGAATGTGCCATTGCCAAGTCACATCGCAACCTACTAGCTGGCAAACTCTTCATGCTGAACATCAACCATGATCACACCAGGGAGTGAAGGTTGACACAGACTTACCATATTTTGGAGGACATACCTGTATACCTGTATCCTCAACCGGTTCTCCAAAACCTGCCAACTTGTTCCCCTAAAAAGTCTGCCTACTGCAATGGAAATGGCTGAAACCCTCTTCCAACACTATAGAACTATGACTTCCAGAGAACATAGTATCTGACCGTGGTTCCCATTTTATCTCCAGAGTCTGGCGTGCCTTCTTCTCCCTCCTGAGAGTGCACGTGACCTTCTTTGCTGGTTATCACCCACAGACCAAAATGCAGACAGAGAGGAAGGTCCAGGAAATAGGATGCTTCCTGAGGACATACTGCCATACCAACCAACACAGCAGGTGCCCATTCCTTTCCTGGACCTAGTACACACAAAACTTAATCTGTCAGCCTGTGACCGAACGCATCTCATTCCAGTGCGTGCTTGTTTCCTTTATCAGGAGACCCTTCCAGTTGGACCACTGGTTCCATAAGAGCGAGAGGGTTTGGGATGCAGCCCAAGTTCACCTTCAGAAAGTAGTATAGCACCAATAGAGTCAGGCCAACACCCGGAGATCATCCACTCCCACCTACCAACACAGGCAAAAGGTCTAGCTTTCTGCCCGGGACATCTGGCTCAGTCTGTCCAGCTGCAAATCTGCAAAGTCCTCAATTCATTGGCCGCTTCACCATACTGAAACAATTAAACTTAATCACATACCAGCTACATTTGCCCAGTGTATGCTGTCAGCTATATCCTCGATTCCTGTCGTGACATCCTTAATCTGGCCCTTATCCTCAACTTTCATGTAGTACACCCCAACAGCCCAGCTCCAGGAGTCGCTGGAGTCATCGTTTCAAATACTTGGTTATCTGGGAGGAATATGTCCCAAAAGAACAGTCCTGGGTACCTTAGATGACTTCCTCAATCTAGCCCTTCTCCTCAACTTTCACGTAGAACTCTCCAACAGCCCAGCTCCAGGATGGGGCAGGCCACAACATTGGGGTCTACAACCCTCAGCAGCGGTCCTTTTTCCAGTGACTCATTTGTTTCTCCAGAAACTCTTCTGTAACTACTGTAAGTTACCTGTTTCTCTAGTGCATTACTTGTTCTCCAGTGACGATCTTATATGTAAATAAGAAGAGTCAGGCCAACACCCAGCGATCCTGCACTCCCACCTACTAACCCTGGCAAAAGGTCTGACTTTCTGCCCGGGACATCTGGCTCAGTCTGTCCAGCCACAAGTCTGCAAAGTCCTCAATTCATTGGTCCCTTTAACACACTGAAAAAGTAAAACCTAGTCACATACCAGTTACATTTCCCTGGTATATGCTGTCAGCGACATCCTTCATTCCTGACGTTGGAGTCGTCATCTCAAATACTTGGTTGACTGGGAAGAATATGTCCCAAAAGAACAGTCCTGGGTCCATCAGATGACATCCGGATCTGGCGCTTCTCCTCAAATTTCACGTAGAACACCCCAACAACACATCTCCAGGACAGAGACAGAGACAGAGACTCCCCTCAGGAGCAGTCCTTTTTCCAGCAATGCACCTGTTTCTCCAGTAACTCTCCTGACACTGCAGCATCTTACCTGTAGCTCCAACAAATTACCTGTTTCTCCAGTGCATTACCTCAGTGTTTCCCATTCATTAGCTAGTCTGTGGCGGCCCGTCACAGTCTAATCTGTCCCGCCACAGTTTCATAATAAACCGAAAATATATTTATACTCTTCATTATAACATAAAAGGTCTTTAACGTTGTGTTTCATGTCATTGCTTTCGCAAAGTGTCCGTCAAACGAACAAAGCGTAATATGGCTTTATCTCTTCATCAAGCCTGTTTGTGCTGCGTGTTTCAAAGCCAAGCGTGCACTCGCAGCTCGTGATCCGGTGTTTTCCGTGTCTCAGAGCGGCTCCGTTCACAGTAAAGTCTGTTTTTGAATGTGCTGTGAGTTTAGCGCTCATCTGAGAACGCAACGGGCACCAGTTACGCTTTGTTTTCACATCAGCATAATTGTCAACATTTTAATGGGCAAATGTTGACAGTATTTCGCTAGATTTGAAATGAGACGCGTTTGTAAACCTCTTTTCACAGAAGCTGGAGTTTTCCGCAAAAATAAAAGCTCAACTGCAGTTTCCGCCAAAATAAAAGTTCATAAGTTTATCTTTCAATGTTTAAAAAAAACTCACAATGTTTAAAGGTGTATCCGTGTTATAACTCAGCTAAGTGCAGTCTCTGATATATTGCACTGGTTTGCTCACCTGTAGCCACCACAGACACTACAAAAACTCATGACAAAAAAGAACTGACCCCAAAGGGGTTACTTTTTAAACTCTGACAAGCTGCAATAAAGGTTTTATGTAACAACGTGACTCGTTAGTGTTTTTCATAGTGTTGATTTTTGGCGAATTGCATGGAAACCAATGGGGAGCAATTTGACCCCCAACACAAATAGAGTACCCATATTTTCAACACAACAGGAACATGCAATGAAGTTAGATCATGTGACAACAACACAGCAGGCTACAGTCTGAAACATTTGTCATATATTGTCATTTGTCATACAGCATAGTGTTTCACAAACTATAAAAAAATGATAGCAGCATACAGTAAATACTGCACAATATGGAGTAGGCAGCATTATATTACAGTTAGCATAAACACAAACACACTGAGTATGTTCAGACTGGCATACTACCACACAATATATCCCGAATGCAGCGTGTATGTGCACTTTCTGCGTGGAATAGCCAGATGGTCCAATTAATTTGCCAAAATGTGCAGCATAATGCCAGAACAGACTGCGTAGAACACTGAGGATATTTTTTTTAATTAGATCAAACTATTTTTATCGGTTTTCATTATTGAATAAATGTATGTTTACATTCAATGTATACACTGAGCTCATTGCAGTAAATACTGGGATTCTCCATGGAGTCACACATGCAACGTTGCCTTAGAATTTGGCCAAAAAAGTATCCTTATTATGTCTGTAGTACATTTACATTTATGCATTTAGCAGACACTTTTATCCAAAGCGACTTACATTGCATTCAATTTACAGTTTTACATTTGATCAGCTCTTGCTTTCTCTGGGAATCGAACCCATGATCTTGGCATTGCTAGCGCCATGCTCTACCACTTGAGCTACAAGAAAGCGACACCTTAAAGGTAGTGCACCTTAAAATGCTCCTACATAGGCAGCTCACTAGAGACCAGCGAGTGACAGCAGTGTAGATATGCTAATGGCCGTGAAGGTCTGCACCTCTAGTAAGTGAGGTCTGTTCCTGCAGACCTGGTGTTGTAGTATCTGCCCCAGTGTGCGTGACGCCTGCACATTAAAGCAGCCTCTGTTCCAGCCTACAGCCATAACCCACCATGCACTAATATATATGATAATCACAGCAGCACACAGCAGTGAAGGCTAATATAATTTTCCCTCCCATAAGAGATTTCCTGTCTCACTTGGCCAGCGTTCCTGCTGTCAGAGTGAGTGCACGCCTCCTGAGGGTACCGCTATACGCAATTTACACTAACAGCTTTATACAAATCATTCACACTCATTCCCTCCCCGAGCGTACTTCATATGTACATTACCACATGGGCTGTGTTACAAATGGCACGCTAGCTGGCACATACTTAGTGCAGTATGCATACTGTTCACACCATCTGAATTTATTCGAGACTGCCTACAACATTCCCCAAAATTTGCAGTGCAGTAACTGTATGCCATATTACAGAGCACTCAACTTGACTTTGAATTTCCCAGCAAATGATTAAAATCACAATATCAACTGCAATTTTTGCACTAGCCTAGTGCACACTTCAGATAAACGTAGTATGTTGCTGCACTAGTATGAGAGACAGACAGCTCCGCAGGCGGTCGGGTGCTACACAAACAAACAAATCAAATGCCGAAAAGCAAACAAACACCACGAGAAAGCCCTTAAAGCACCATTAATAGCTCATTACGCCGCTCAAATGAAACCCCACTCACGCTATCAGCCTCTCCGAGCATATGAGCTTTTATGAAGCGTGCTGCCTGACTGCTTATTCACTGCCGCTTTAGTCAGAAAATCTGATTTTGCAAATCAAGACCTTGCTGCACTACAGCCACGCTGACTAAAACACTTTCCTGCCAGGATGCTTTGTGGCATAAAGACAATTTCCACTGATATCTTATGTCTGTATTCTATAAAGAGATCTATGGTCATTGGAGTGGAAATCAGTATATGACTAATATATTTATACAAGATGAATTTTCAGGACTTTAATGACTCAAAACAGTCATTAAACCAGGGTTATTATAGTTAACCAAGTAAAACCATATAAAATCATTATATGAAACAAAATAAATATTAAGTGAATAAAAAAAAAATTCAGCCAAATTCCAGGCAACATTTCTCCTTTTTATTAAGTTTAACTTGATGTACTAAAATAACTAAAACTGAAATTCAAATATTATATACATACATACACACACATACACACATACACACACACACACACAACACACAACACACACACACACACACACACACACACACACACACACACACACTTAAAAAATGATAAAAAGGACTAAAGCAAAGAAAATTGGTTAAAATTAACAAAAATTAGAATGGAAAATATAAAAATATATGTTATTTCAAAATATGAATTAAAAATATTAATATTGTATAGATAATACTAAAATAACACTGCCTCATTTTACTTGTAATGTGACATATTGGTAGGCTTTTTAAAAGCGAAGCTGTGAGGCAGTGCAAGTTATTACATTTTGATGAAAGATTACGAGGCCAAACATTTTGCCCTTTGGATGATGAACATGAATCTTGCACAATAAGACCAGGACAGCGCATTGAGACAGTAAATAGTGAATTTGGACTTCCTGTGGGCTTTAAACACCACCCTTAAACACCGCCTGATTCCCAGAAGCCCTTGAGTCTTGTTGTCCTGGTTTATTTGCACGGTTCCTAATGAGGATGTATTAGTGGGCTTATTTTGGCAGCAGCATTGAGAAATGACTTTATTTGCTGGACAGCTGCCAGTCCTCTTCTCAAACATTAGCGCTCGCTTTCTGTCTCTGCCTCAGTCACATCTCAGGGATGCTAAAATCGCTGCACGCTAATACTGACATTAGAAAACCAGCATGCTAGCTCTGTAATGCATCATCACTGTCAGTAGCTGATATAAAAGCAAACCCTTTAAAGGCTCTGTTACACTGTGTCCTAACCAGGTGTGACGATGAAGAAAAAAAGTGATAAATCTGATCCCTTCCACATTAACTGGTTCAGTACAGGGCATTTTGGTGACTAAATCCACCCACAGTGAAATCTCACTGGTTTAAAATCATGCTTGAGCCAATGAGATTCACTTGCCCATTCAAAACTAGCTGCCGCGATGCTATGGTGTTCTGGATAGTTGCCAGAGTGTTGCTACATAGTTGCTAAAGTGTTCTGAATAGTTGTTACTTTGTTTCCATGCAGTTGTTGGAGTGTTTTGGATGGTTGCCAGGGTGTTGCTACACAGTTAGGGTGTTCAGGTGTTCGCTAGATGGTTGCTTACCTCAAGTCGATGATACTCTTTAGATATGGCTCAGGTCTCTCCCTCAATGTAAAATGGGACATTTTGCACCCATTTTATTTCCGAAAGGTGAAAATCTGTTCGATCACTAAGTAAAGTAGTGATTTAACATAAATGGTGAGTTAAGTTAACACTGAATGTTATAGGTTTGTTCAAACTCTGGATATTATAATGATGCTTGACTTAAAAAAACACTACTAAATATATTCAGATTGGCTGTGATCTTTGCGCAGCACTTGATCGACTGATGGTGGTTAGCACATGTGTCATATTGACCATGTTTGAGCATCCCCAAGTGTTCCCCAGTACCTCAGATCTCAGATGGATGGTGGCGGAGGGATCCAGACAGGCTCCGGGCTGCACAGTACTCACTGGCTCAAACACACAGCAATATTTTAAAGCCATTACTCCTCCACACTTTCGCTGGGAGGAGAGAAAATGAAAACCAATCACCCTTGAGCACATTACAGACTTCAGTCAGCTCAGCCTCTCTTGTGTCCTCTTTATCTAACCAATAAATCTCTCTCGCTGCAGCACAATACTGTCATTCACACACAACACTGTCCTCATGTCAAGAGTTTATTCGGAGTAATGTAATACCAAACCTCTCTCTGGACATAAAACGACAGCCAGTGAATTCACAATCATACACGACATCAAAATAAAAGGAATATTCTGGGTTCAAGTCAACATGGAATGAAAACCAATCCGATCAACTTTCTAAAAAAAAATGTTCCTGGTGTTATTGTGAACGATTCGAGTGTTTGCATGTTTGACTTCAATTCCTGATTGATAAAATCAAGTCCTGTCCTACTTTTTTCCTCATTGAATATCCTGTTTTACACGTAAATACATTATGGTTTTGTTTTGACATGTTATTCTCACAGTTTAACTACTATCAATTATGAATCGCTTGTGTCTTGGGAAGCTACAGTTTCAGAGCCAACTCTTGTAACATTTCACGATTATACATTCAAAACACTGTGATAGTTGCATATCTCAAATGTTTATCTATGCACTTGCCTGCCAGGCCTCTATTATAAGTGCATTTATGTCAACGTGTTTCCTTGTTGGTTTATACGCAAAGAGGGATCGTCTACAGCAAAAGATCCTGTACACACATATTCCTTTAAGACTAGGAAGACTTAAAGAGGTGAAGGAAACAACAGAGTTCAGTGGCATCACCCTCTCACCCAGTTTCTGCTCTTCTGCCAACTGGGACGCTGGAAATTATGCAAATGAGCGGATGTGCAAATGTGAGGTATTTAATATACAGTATGCATAATTGATGAGGGCAGAGGAGGAGAGAGAGGATAATTGAGGCACGGTTTGTGAATAGTTGAGAACTTCTCTGTTCGGCATTTGATGAACAAAAAGATTTTCAAGGCTGATTTTCATACGCCGCGAAAACAGAGAGGCACGCACGCATTAGAGAGCCGCGCACAGAGCCAAAGCAGGCTATTAATTCATTACGGCTGACTCATTACTGACCTGCCCGCTTCCATTTACGCTCCACTATGTCAGACACAGGCCTGGTGGTAAAGGTTAAGCCACTCGAAATGTGATGTGTCCTGTAAGAGTGTGTTTGAGGAGAATGGGCGAGATGAGCTGGATAAGGTGTCAGGTTAATAGTGGATCAAGTGTGGCATGTTATGACTGCCGCAGGTCATGCATACAATGGTCAGCTCAAAACTCCATTCCAGGGATTAACTGTCATCAGGCCGGGCTCATCCCAGAACCCTCAGCCAGGTTTTCTGAGGACACTGGCGGTGATCTGTGCTAGACTTCGCAGACATACTCCAAACAAAAGCATCTGTGAGTTACGATGTGAGCGTCAGAGCTGCTGTGCACTTCCAGCTCAGGAACACTGTCACACAGTGGCAAGGGAGAAAGTAAAAATCAAGGTTACGAGTAAGCCACTTACAATGAAAGCTAATTGGGCCAATTTCTGGAGGATTTGAAAGCAGAAATTATTTTTTTTGTCATAGCAAATAATTGTATGAAAGCACTTCAGTTAATTCTTTCAGCCATAAAGCTGTTTGGATCATAATTTTTACCAAAGTTTTAGGGTATAAGGCACTGCATTGGCAACAAAGTAAAAAAATTGCATATGAGAAACACGGTAGTAAGTGTTTTTTTTACCTTAAAAGCATGTTAACATATACATACTATTTATGTCTTGTCGCTATACTACTGAAACAGTGAGCATTATGATGTTTATGGATTTTCCCCATTCACTTATTTTGTAAATGTCCCATTGCAGTCGAGGTTTTTGCTATTTTTAAAGAAATGGAGGGATAAATGGAAATTAATTTTGAGTTGATTGAGTTGATTGAGCCTCACTTGTACTTGACCCAGAATATTCCTTTAAGGCAGCTTTGTGGAGCCTCCAAATTCTGTGTAAAGATAAAATGCCACAAAAAAGTAAAAAAGAAAAAAAAAGGTTGCAATAAAAAAGAGAAAGTCACAAAATGTCACAAAAAGTCAAAAAGTTTACAAAAAAGACACAATAAAACAATGACAGATTGATCTGTATTGTGATGCATATCTGAGTGAAATTATCCGAGTGAAAAAAAAAACAAGTAGGGCTGGGGACTTCGATTGTTGATTGGATGAAGGCAGAAAGGGGTGAGTTTTGATTGGACTAAGTGACTGTAGAAGCCCGGCTTACATAACCAGAGAGAAGTCTGTCATTGTAACTGGAAGGCTGAATAATGATGTTTTGATTAAAAATGATGAGATCAAAGGTATGTAAAAAATAATTAAATTACACATATATGATTCACAATAACATCAATGGTGTGCATTTAGAAAATAGATGAATAGGCTGACTTTACATTTACATTTACATTTATGCATTTAGCAGACGCTTTTATCCAAAGCGACTTACAGTGCATTCAGGCTATACATGTTTTATCACTATGTGTGTTCCCTGGGAATCGAACCCACAAACTTTAAAGAGAGATTAAAAAGTTTAAAGGTATTATAAAATGCAGTGTAAAGACGGCTTAAGTTGCTTTCCATTAAAATAAAAGTGTCAGCTAAACGAGTTGGTAATATTATTAAATGTCGGCATGAGCTCACAATGCAATGGCAAGAGTTTTCTTTACCTTTCCAGTGTCCTCTGAAATCTCGTTTGGCACTGGATCCATTCAGATCTAAAGTGACGCATCACATATTTACGCTGTAAGAAGAGAGAAACTGAGAAACACAGAGAAAGAGAGAAAGAGAATAAGAGGTCAGTGAAAATAATGAAGAGGAACAACTCCAAAAAGCAAACGCTTTATCTCCTTTCTGCTCTTTCTCTTTTCCCATTTTCTCTATCGCTCCCAATCTTAATGAGTACCACGGTCGTCCATCCTACAGCGGCACACGGGCCGTACGTCACCACTCCATGAGGACGGGAGGGAGACGGGACACGGAAAACACAACTCAGCAACAATGACTAGACGGGGCCACAAACACACACTTACACTCGGCTCTATGCGGCTCTTTCTCAAGGGCATCGTTAGAAGAAACTCATTGCATTTCTATGCTTCTTCTGACCTGATACTGTGCAGCATAACTGGTGATTTTGTGCAGCCGTCTGTTCTCTGGGAAGAAAGAAACGCAGCATGAAAACACCCTGGGGAAAGGAAAATCACAAATGAGTTCTCTTTAACATCTCATTGTATTCTCCAGGACAGAGATTTGTACTTAAGCGTCCTGTTTCTCAGATGTTGCATAAGAAAAACACCCTCATAATCTCACGCATGTCTTCACTGTTTAAGAAATCGAGACATTCAATCTAGAAAACACAGTTTCTTCCTCTCTTTAAACGCATGACTCATGTGGTGTGATGTTGGTGCGTGTGTATATATGCCGTCTAGACAGTAACGGTCTGCGGTGCATCTCAAACACACAGATTTGTATTTTCGACGTGTTCGGAGTCAGCTCAAAACACCACACCTCTGACCTTCTCAAACACAGAAGCAGAAGGCAAATATTCATCATCGGTGTCTGACAGCAGGATATACAGCAGCAGCCACAACATACGTTAAAGTCAGAGCAATAGTTAAAGCGTCAACATGTTTATAGTCAAGTCAGATTCATTTGTATAGCGCTTTTCACACAATACACAAAATTTCAAAGCAGCTTTACATAAAGTCATACTGTTATGTCTATAATGCCTTAGTGATTTACCATAGAGCAAGTGCAGGGCAATATATTATGATGATACAAGTGATCCACCAGATTTAGATCAAGCTATATTGTACTTATAATGTTGTCTAGCACATATATCAGTGCTGCAGTAACTTGTGCACATCTGAGCATTTTAGAGATTTAAATATTGGTTGTTTTGTTCTATTAAGAGATTTAAATGTTGGTCGGTTTTGTTCTATTAAGAGATTCAAATATTTGTCAGGTTTTTGTCTATTAAGAGATTTAAATAATAGTTGTTTTGTTCTGTTAAGAGATTTAAATGTTGGAGGGTTTTGTTCTATTAAGAGATTTACACATTTGTCAGTTTTATTCTATCAAGATAACATGGTCTGCTTTCGTGTTTTTGTGAAGAGTATGTTTCTGGCCTAACAAACCGCTCAAACACTGATTATAGTAAAAGGAGGGTTAATTAACATTGTCGATGTGTTCATAGAAGTAGCTAATGAGTTGGTAAAGTTATAGGTGGCGGGTGTAATATATATTAATGGAGTAGAACAAGAAAAACAGGGCTATTTAAGCAGATTGTGTTTCCCATTTCAGATTGGACTCTCTATCACAGGTCGTGGGCAGTCGGAGAGACGATTAGACCCTGTGGACACAAACACAAACGCGCTCGGGTCTGTGGACCTCATTGCCATGCATTATGTGGAGCCAGGCAGCAGCAGAAGCGAATCCCACTACTAACCAGCATGCTGTCAGGCTGTAATGGCTCAAACTAGAGCATTACCCCTCGAGACAAACACACACACACACACACACACACACACACACAACCGCTGTAACACCCCACACACTCCTGATGTGATGTGCTTTTACATATGTCACAGTGCTGAGATTATGACAACAGGCCAGATCTACATGATCAAATGAATTACTCACCTTCTTCACGCTGAAATGCATCTTATCCAGGCCATTATCTAGGAGGATGCTGGGAAAATGGCATCTAACCTCATCAAATGACCTACCAAAAGCCTGTAACCATATAGAGAGGGTGGAAAATGGGTATGAAAAACTATATTGGCTCAAAAAATATTTTAAGTGGACCTCAGGGGGAAAATTAAATAGAGTGCAACATTTGGGTCCGGAAGTAAAAACATTTTCTCCATAGGGAAATTGATTTATAACTATAAGCCTTTATAGACAGACCTGCTGTGAGTTCTAAGGTTGTTAATCGGTGGTATATGTTTTTCTGGAAGACATCTGCATTATTTTCACTTATTTTTAAAATAATCATGTTTAACAGAGGCATTTATGGTGAAAAACAACATTTCCCTTAATGCTGTCCAGAAAATTCCACCAATTTGAGTCGCAATGAGCAAACAACACCAAAAGAGCACCCATGAAGCATTGTTAAATTCTTTTAAATTGTAATGATATTTCACAATATTACTGCTTTTACTATATTAGCAGAAGAAAAAAATATTTTAAATATGCGTATATTTATTTATATTTTTTAACAATTTTGCATCTTCCATTAAGCACCGAAAATGACATAATTGAGCCTACAGTAGATTTAATTTACTATTTTAAATGAATAGCTTTATAATTATCCATTGATTGATTGTCCTATACAATGCATCATGGGATTGTGGTTTTCTTCCCTCACTAAAGCCATTAAGTTCACAGTCTTGTACCTTTGCCTTTTTGTCCAAGTTTTAAACACTTTTTTTGCTTCAAATCAAAGTTTGTAGTGTCACAATTCAGCTCGTAGCTGGTTGGTTTGGTTTATACCATATATTTCTTCAAGGAAGACTTTTTAAAAAATTCGTATGGGAAAAATGAATGAAAAATATACTTCCGGACGCCGCTAAAAAGATAGATGGGCACTAATGCACTCAAAAGCAAAACATGCACAACTTTAAATCAAGCCTGACTAACAGCTAAAAGGATTTTGTCTAATGAAAGAAGCTGTAACAAAAAGCATATGTGCATGTGTGCTAATATTGCATCAGATGTCCCGAGTCGATATCCAGACCGCCAGATGTTTCCGTGTGTCCGTAATGGGTTGTTTCAGGGGCAGTGCCAGCGTCCGCAGAGCCCCGCTGAGCACCATCTCCATCTGCCAACCCTCACAGCTGAGGCCCCACGCCACAACCCAGCGCTGAGTTAACCTGTCCAAGAGACCGTAACACACACATGCACACACAACATATGGAGCAAAACTCAATCTACACATATATATGAACGCCACAGCTTGAGCATTTGCGTACTTACTCAGCAGGACTGATGCTCTGATGGTCAAACTTGATGGCTTCAGGTGTCAGAATGAAACGTTTGAGAGCTGCTCTCCAGTAAACGTCTTCCAGGATGATTCAGAGACGTTAAGTGTGTTTGTCAGCGTGCTGTCATACATTAAAAGTCCAGAGTGACAGCAGCAGATGGAAGACGTCGCAAACACTACTGCTGCCTGTCAAATGCAATCAGGCATCTGTCTCAGGGCACAAACACTCACTGCTGACTATAAACACTTGCATATTCACTTAATATTACCAAATATTTCCAACAAGCTCATGCGGAATCTGTTGTTAGTCTTGTTTTCGTAGGTTTGAGTTCATAGAGCCTCTCCTCAGTTTGTCATTAACCTTTCAGCCTGACCTACACACCTGCTACACACACACCTGCTGTGAGTTCACTCGAATATAACCGTGTCCATCTGTGTCAGATATCTGTAGCAGGGTGGAAACATCGCTCACACACCTAAAGGAAAGAAAAATCACAAAAGACCACATTAATATCTCCCATGTTCCTGGACACCATATATACATATAATTTTACATACATATACCTACAGTATATACAGCTGTTTTCAACATTGATAATAATAAGAAATGTTTCTTGAGCACAAAATCAGCATTTTAGAATGATTTCTGAAGGATCATGTGACACTAAAGACTGGTGTTATGATGCTGAAAATTCAGCTCAGAAATAAATTACACTTTACAATAAATTCACATAGAAAACAGTTATTTTAAATTGTAATAATATTTCACAATATTACAGTTTTTACTGTATTTTTGATCAAATAAATGCAGCTATGGTGAACATAATAAACATCTTTCAAAACCATTAAAAATTATTCTAATGTTTTGACCAGTAGCCTAGTGTGTTATTATAAATTTATAATATGTGACCCTGGAGCACAAAAGCAGTCATAAGTAGCACGGGTATATTTATAGCAATAACCAACAATACATTGTATGGGTCAAAATTATTGATTTTTCTTTTATGCCAAAATTCATTAGGATATTAAGTAAAGATCATGTTCCAAGAAGATATTTGGTAAATTTCCTATTGTAAATATATCAAAACTTAATTTTTGATTATTAATATGCATTGCTAAGAACTTCATTTGGAAAAATTGAAAGGCGATTTTCTCAATATTTAGATTTTTTTTGCACCCTCAGATTCAAGATATTCAACTAGTTGTATATTGGCCAAATATTGTCCTATCCTAACAAACAATACATCAATGGAAAGCTTACAGGTGCTGGTCATATAATTAGAATATCATCAAAAAGTTGATTTATTCAGTTGGCCAAGATTTCTAAAAATCCTTTCTTTGTATTGGTCTTAAGTAATATTCTAATTTTCTGAGATACTGAATTTGGGGTTTTCATTAGTTGTCACTTATAATCATCAAAATTAAAAGAAATAAACACTTGAAATATATCAGTCTGTGTGGAATGAATGTATACATTATACAAGTTTCACTTTTTGAATGGAATTAGTGAAATAAATCAACTTTTTGATGATATTCTAATTATATGACCAGCACCTGTATTTATTCAGCTTTCAGATTATGTATAAATATTAATTTCACAAAATTAAAAATATCAAAATGACAAAAAAAAACATTTTAGCATTTTTCATGAAAGACAAATAAACACACTTTAAGTCTCTTGATCATTAAAATGTCAACCAAAAACACCCCTCTCTCTCTGTCCACACCACCGTCAGCTGCACAGGAAAGACAATCTCTGCACCAGAAGAACTACATCATTAAAATCGTATTGAGGAGCCATTCATCCATTTAGACTGAAATCTCATGCCACTATCTAATCAGAGACTGCTGCAGTCAATACAGCAGAGACAAGACACTGGTCCTGTACTCACTGATGCCATGTGTGTCAGTCAACATTACAGTAAATTACTGGATGCTAATAGTTCGATTACACTGACCATAACAACATAATCCAGACCGAAGCCACAGGGGGGTCCAGCTAGAGACCGCAATGAGCTGAGTCTGAGACGAAACCAGATTTAGGAAAGCAAACTATAAACTATATTTTCATTCATCCTGCAGATAAACATGTTTGCTGTAAATGGACGACTTGTAATGTTGCAGATAAAACAGATGAAAATAGTCCCATAAACTCACATTTGAAAGTCATATATACTGACTATAAAATCAGAGAATTGTAATTCTCTTGACCTGGATATTAAGAAACTGCCTAGCATCACCCTAGCAACCAAGTTTATATCTCACAATTTCAAAAACAATTCTTGCAATTCTGAGAAAAAAAAGCCTTACTTATGAGATATATATGCAGAATTGTGATATATAAACTGACAAATTGTGAAGAATAAAATTGTGAGAATAAAATAAAAAATATATATAGTTTTTTTTTATGGCAAAGACAAAAGTAGAATTTTGAGATGTAAACTCATAATTCAGAGAATAGAATTGTGAGATAAAAAGTCTCAATTACCTTTTATTATTTTTTATTTCATGTATGGAAATACATAGTTACTTGCCATTTCTTTGTATTTATTTGTGAAATTTACTACCAATTTCTGAGTGAAAATTGTTTCAAAGTAAAAAAAAAATTTTGTGATTAAGATTAGATGAACATGCTCTGGTGGAACTTTTGCTAAATGTTATTAAAATCTTAACAAAAGGCTCGTAACAATTATATGATTGGCTTAGACTCATGAGCAATACGATCAGCTGAGTGTGTGTTTTTTGTTTTTTTTGGATACGGTCCAGAGAGCATTAATCCAGACAAACATTGGAGCTGATCTATTATACAGGTTAAGATGGCCGTTGTGCTTTGACTGTTTATGTAAATATATGCATCTGTGGTCAGACACTGAGATTTATCACAGCGGCTGCACTGCGGACACAACCCTCTCTCCGAATAGGAGAGGAAAACAGTAAGCAAAGCACAGAAAAGGGGAAAGAGAAAAGGGGCAAAAGTTGGAGATCGGTCCTCGGTGCGTCCCATAGGGCAAAGGCAATTTTCAGCTCTACTGAGCCAATTCCACAACGACTGAAGTCCGAAAGGCTGACAAAACTTATTCATAATGCCAAACTTCTCCATTCTGTCATTCAACATAAGGCTCCGGCCGGCTCAAATTTGGACCGGAGATCAGAGAACTCCATTAGTAAGCAGCAGTGGGATATGAATGCGGTCTCAGGCAGAATAATTCTGACTGGAAATGAGGGCAGTTTGTCATTATAAAACAAACAGCCGGCCTCTGAAGAACCGAATATATGGACGCTTAATGACTGGAATGCATTCCATTACACCTGATTAGTCAAGCAGGTCTGAGCTTTTATGACTCCAAAAGCAGAATATCACACAAATGCCCAATGAAACGAGCCCTGAAAACACAGCCTGAAGAGGGGAGAGCTCAAAAGTAGATAAAAACCAGAAGAAAGGATGCCTACAAAAATACAAAAGATCCCTTCCAAAACATGCTGGTTTCTACATTGAAAAAAATAGGTGCAGGATTTTATTTTCACGCCGTATTTATTTATTTAGTTATTTTATTTATAATTTTATGCTATATTGGCATCAAAGTGTATATTCATGGCAAACTTAAAGATTTAAATAACAAATATTTTTTTTTTTTTTATATATAATTATATAATATATTTTATACAATAATTTAACAATTACAAACAAAAAATAATATTATAAAATAATAATGAACAAATAAAAAATATATAAAATAACAATTACATATAATCTTTTAATTTGATATTTACAACAAAAAAAAATCCAGTGTACTTCCAGTGTAAATTTCAATATACTTTCTGTGTAAAAGAAAAAAAAAACACAATTTTCACTCAGAAATTGATAGTAAATTTCAAAAGAAAGATTGAAATAATATTTTCATGCAAGACAATCTCCAATAATGTTTTATTTGCAACTATAAAAAAATGTATATATTATTTGTTTACAGTGTTGATGCAAAAGATACCTGACATGAATCGTATTTCGGATGAATCTGAAGCAGCATCGTAGGTGTCCTTCACGGATAGAACGAATGCACCACGATGAGTTCTGTAAAATATGGCAGACAAAGTGAGAGAAATGTCAATTAAAATGTCATTCAAAAAAGATCAATAAAAATAGTTCAACTGAATTATAAATGCATTTGTGTGTGCTGTGTATTTTTATGAGTATTAATTAAATTAGAATATATAAACAGATGACCACTTTACCGCAGCACATAATATAAAATATAATATAAAATACATATATACTTATAAATACAAACATATGTAAAAACATATAGGCCTATATACATTTAAATGTTAATATATTTATTTATTTTTTAATGACAGTCAACAAAATCATTTGCACCAACCAAGCACAGCATCTTGTGTTTTTGTTGTTAATCAGTAAGCTAACAAAGGAGTCTACTGGAGTTGATTGAGAGTCAGTTGACTTGCGTGCGTCACGTAAGGAGTTATTTATATTACAGCATACAGCATGTACTCACAGTTGTTGCCCACAGTATGCACAGCATCCCTAATCTGCTGGTTTAATTAGGATGCACTAAAAGGCAGCTGACTATATAGACAGCAAGGCTTTGGAACGGAGCCACTGTGTACACTGTGCTTGTCTGAATGCACTGGAGTGCAGATCGCCTGTAGCGGGCAGTGATGTGTCGTGTTGCGGTTATTGACTCCTCCCCACAGACACAGCGGGCTCCGTCTGTATTGTTGCCATTTGCCTCTTCTAAAAACACAGATTGCTGGACATGGGCGTTTTTATAGGGATTAGTTTGGTTTAGTGCCGTGGCTAATGCCATGATTAGGGCTTTCTGGCACTGGAGATAAGTGAATTCTCTCTGGTTATTCAGGGGAAAAGCAGCAAATAAGGCAGCGTTTTAATGGAGAAAAACAGAGTGAACTGTCGACTGATAACCTCTTCCCTCTAATCACCATTACCGGACTCGTATCTATTCACATTCACAGAGAGAGAGAGAGAGAGACAGACAAGCATTAGGTTAATTTTGCCCCCAGGCGCTCATATGGGAACAGTTCCTTTGCTCTAATCCTGATTTTTAATACAAAGAGGGAAGGCACGACTGAGCCAGAAGCGGGAGATTAAACTGACAGTCCCAATTTGTCGTTTTTCCTTACATCTTCAGTCTAAAGGATCAAACAGCTGTAAGGTTGCAGAACCTGCTCTGAATTCATACAACCTGTTGTGTGCAGTCATCCATGATTCACAAATGTCAGCGGGTACTATTTTTAGGACCATTACGATTTTTGGCCCTCTGACATTATTTTCACAACAGGTTTTATGAAAGTAAATGTACGACTTACCTAGAAATACTTTTACTGTACCTTCTGATCACGCAGATGTTCATCCACATGTTTTCCAGTGCAATCGTCTAAAGATTCTTAAATCACGACACATTTACTTGAGAAGCAAAATTACATAAGATAGGAAGTCTTGAGAAACTGATCAAAATGAAGTGAGTTTATGATTAAGTTTTCATACCTCATTGATAGATATTTGTTCTTGTTTTAAGCATTAACTCACTTAATTTTGTTTGGTTTCTCAGAAAACAATACTTCTGATCTTTATTTTGCATCTCAAGTAACTGTATCTTGATTTAAGGATGTTTGGATATTTGCATTGGAAAACAAAAGACAAAAATAATGAGGAAGATATTCGTTTTTTTGCAGTTTATGCAACATTTTAATGGCATGACTTTATGGATTTAAGACTTTTTGCTCCAATTTAAGACCTTTTTACTTTATGGAAGAGCGAATTAAGAATTTTTAATACTACATACTGAAATGTAACCTGGACGTACATGAGATTTACCATTAACAGTACTAATTTATTCAGTTCTAGTACTGAAATGAACCCAAGAATCAAAAACGCCGAGCTAAAAAAACATGTGATGAAACATTTAATCTCCAAAGAAGCATATAAATCAACTCGAGAACCATATACAGCCACAAATGTGTCTTGACATAAAGCAGGACTGAAGTGAACGGGCGCACGCGCGCGCGCATGAGGAGCCAGTGTAATTGAATGCTGGAGATGGATCAGACAGCGCGCGTGCTGTTGACTTTAAAGCAGAAGTTGAAAGTCACGAACGCTTTCAAGTTCGAGCAGTGCTTAAAATTTCCCTTTCACTTATTTCATCCGTTTCATTATTCACATTAGTTGAAATCATACCCTTCACATTTTAATTGGCGTGATGTTGGAATTGGCACTCTTAACGAGATATTTCGACGTTTTATGAGTGTGTGATCATGGAAAATGTCCAAAAACACTCCGTTCAATGTTCATTTACATGAAGCCAACTAACGTTATACTGCACCACATTAAACTACTTAACGTTAGTTAAACTAGCTCGCTGTTTCCATGGCGACTACGTTAACCAGTTTAACTCTGAAATATGATTTCAGTAAGTTAACGTTATTCGTTTAACGTAAGTTATTCGCTTCAAACTGTGATGTTGCGGTGAAGTTTTGACGGATTCTGTGTGGAATACACAGCTGCAACGTATTAAAACACACACTTACTGTAATAATTTCTGCTGTATAGAGCTGGAACGGAAAATATGCAGCTTTTCAGGGAATATCCATGAATATTAAGTGTTTTGAGTTCCCCTCAGGTGAACGCTGAATCACCTCACCACTTTCTGTTAACAAGTTCGACTGGCAGATGTCCTCATTGTGTTTATTTTGTTGGTTATTCGGTACTTTTTAATTTTATAAATCAGAAATATTACTTTATAAACCCTAGGCTGCGTTCGTCTCACGAGCTTCCCGCTCATTCTTCTCAGCAGTAGCAGCATTATTTAAGCGCGAAAACATCATTTCACTTTTTTTTTTTTTTTTTTATAAAAATAATTTACTGAAATAAAACTAGTATAAAACATTATTATGTAAGCACGTAACATTAAACTGAAAAAAAATCTAATGTTTAAATAGCCTAGTAATAAAAAATGATATAGCCCTCACTGTAAAAAATGAAGCATGGGTCTTGTAATTTTCATTTAAAACATTAAGGTGATAATTAAAAATAGTGTATATATTTTATACACTATATATAAAAATGGTGTAAATAAAGTGTGGTTCAGTGTTGTAGCCAATAGAAACTAGTAAGAACTTTTCACTAATAAAACCACCATATATTTTCCTTATTTGTTTAGGAAACTTAAGTGGTTTTGAGGCTTGAATTAAGGAAATAATTATACTGAAAAAAGGGAAAGAAGGCTACCTATTTATTTTAAGAGAATTAGCTAAATTTTGTTAGTTCCCAGCATGCTTTGCATATGGCTGGATATGGAAAGTAAATATTGAAATTAAGTGCTACTTTGTGTTTTTTTGAGTAAAGAGAAACACCTATTAATGTTTAATGTTCAGTTATGTTTGACATTTGAAAGAGTCTCTGTTATGTTGAAGTTTCTATCATTAGGCCATTGTGTAATTAGAAGAGTATAGCTTATGGTTATGGATAACTGCATATATTAACACTATGAGGCATGATGCTTTATTCAATGAGTAGTAGCTTTGCTAATGCTAGTTTTTTCCTACTTGAACTCTCTGGCTGTATTCATTTACTTGTACAAAATAACTCAAAGTCAAATACAAACAGGCCTTACTTGAGAAACAACTTAAAATAAATGAGCACATTTCACTAATAATATTAAATTCATTGTGTCATAGATTAAATCATTTAGATGCTTTTACATGATTTATTCGGGTAGATTCCATTAAAAAATTAAGCCATAAAAACTAAAATATTGTGTAATATTGTTACCATAATTAAAAGTAGATAGCTCATACCATTTTTTACATTGTAGGCCTATTAAAATTACATATTAACAAATGATTAATTATTTCCAGGCTACTTGTTTAATGTATTTCAAAACTTGGTACTATGATGTATTTCAAATGATATTCAAAATGGTAGGTTTTATGGATATGTAATCATATTATTAAGCATGCAATCATGTACTATTGTGTTTTGATACAATCACTTTACCATGGTACTGCCAAAGCATTTTTGTAAGATCAAATTTAGCCTAAATTACAAATAGTGCATTGCTTGTCTCTTTGGGTTTGTGGTATCTTCAGACCATTGAAAGTTTCAAGACTCAAATCACTCATAATTTGCAACATACTAAATCTCATCCTTCTCCCACATAGGTGTCAGAAGTCATACTTCCTGCCCATAGTGAACTGTCCAGCTGTACCCGAGAGTGGACGCCATGGATACAATAAACTTCACCTTCTGGAACGCCTCTGAGGGCAACAATACCCTGGAGACGGTGGACGAGAGCCCGTATAAGACAGTGGAGGTGGTGTTCATTGTACTGGTGGCCGGCTCACTAAGCTTGGTGACCGTTATCGGGAACATCTTGGTCATGCTCTCCATCAAGGTTAACAGGAACCTGCAGACTATCAACAACTACTTCCTATTCAGCCTGGCCTGTGCTGACCTCATCATTGGCCTTTGCTCAATGAACTTGTACACAGTCTACATTGTGATTGGATACTGGCCACTAGGCCCGGTCGTGTGCGACTTGTGGTTGGCGCTGGACTACGTGGTCAGCAACGCCTCCGTCATGAACCTGCTGATCATCAGCTTCGATCGCTACTTTTGCGTCACCAAGCCACTCAGTTACCCAGTGAAGAGGACGACCAAAATGGCAGGCATGATGATTGCAGCGGCATGGGTTTTGTCCTTCATCCTTTGGGCTCCGGCCATCCTGTTCTGGCAGTTTATCGTTGGAGGGCGCACGGTGCCAGAGAAGGAGTGCTACATTCAGTTCTTCTCCAACGCCGCAGTCACTTTCGGCACGGCCATTGCTGCTTTCTACCTGCCCGTCATCATCATGATAGTGCTGTACTGGCAGATATCTCGCGCCAGCAAGAGCCGCGTCAAGAAGGACAACCGCAAGCCGTCAGGCAGCAACCTCGATGTAGCCTCGTCCAATCAGATCCGCGAAAACACAGCCAACAAACCCACCAACAACAACCTAACAGCTGAAGAAACAGACCGAGGACAGACCCAGCAAACAGATGACGCCGCCAACCAACATGATGCCAAACTCCAGAACGGTAAAGCGCCATCCACTGCGAGTGGAGAAGCGGAGGCGGAAGATGGGGGACGAGGAAACTGCGTTCCTGCAGAGGAGAAAGAAAGCTCCAATGACTCCACCTCTGGCAGCGGAGCTGTAACCAATCAAAAGAACGAGGCGGTGCCATCCATAGCCAACGACAACCAGGCTCCCACGAGGCACCGCGCCATAGCTGGAGGCTCCAAACTGACATGCATCAAGATCATCACCAAATCGCCAAAGGGCGACTGCTACACGCCTTCGAACGCGACGGTGGAGATCGTCCCGGCCACCGAGAGGCAGAACCACGTGGCGAGGAAGATCGTGAAGATGACCAAGCAGAAGAAGAAAAAAGCACCATCCTCTAGGGAAAAGAAGGTGACGCGCACCATCATGGCCATCTTGGTGGCGTTCGTGGCTACTTGGACGCCATACAATGTGATGGTCCTCATCAACACCTTCTGCTCCAGCTGCATTCCCAACACCATGTGGACCATCGGATACTGGCTCTGCTACATCAACAGCACGATCAACCCCGCTTGCTACGCCCTCTGCAACATCACCTTCAAAAAGACCTTCAAACACCTGCTGCTCTGCCAGTACAAGAACATACGCTCGGCCCGATGAGCTGTAGTGTGTGTGCATGCGTTATATTTTACATGTGTGTTCTGGTGACAAAGGTACATGTGTGGAAAGAATTGAAGCAATTGAAGACTTTATTTGCAAAAACAACTCAATCATGTTTTCTATTGTGTTATCATGTTTTTATTGCGTTTTATTGTGTTCATTTTTTAGTTATTATTATTTAATCAAAACAACCCAACTGCAGTTTGATTGATATTAATTGGAATGCAGGACTATAAACAGAGTTATCTGTTTTTGCAAATGAACTCTTCAATTACAAATTGAAGATTGACCCATCAACACCCATCATATACAAAGTTTTAAGAATCCTCCGTCCTTGTAGTTTGGCAAATTTGACACGGGCAGCTGCAAGTACTCTAATTTAACACATTTCACCATGTTTAAATCGCAGATTTCTCCTACAATAAGTGTAAAAATGTGCGTCTGGGCAGATGTGTGATTGCATTTATTGTTTTTTATATATATAGATAGATAATCTGTTGTAGCACTTTACACACGCATAGAGGTGATGCATGTCACAAAAGATGGAAAAGAAGTGCTAAAATATTTGATTTATAGGCAAATGATAAAAGTACAAAAAAACAACAATACAAGCATATAGATCAGATTCATCAGATCATATAGGTCAGATTGGAGTCTGTACTATTCAATAATACACAAATAAGGGGACAACAGGGCTGACTGAAGATCCAAACCTTCAGTATCAAATCACACCTGTATATACATGTATATAATCATGTACTGTATTCGTTTCGTGTGTGTGATTGCATGCTGGATGACTGCACGTATGTAAGTTTGTAGCTAAAGTCAACATGAAACCTGTTTACTTCTGTAACCTGAGTGAAATTCATCCATATATTGTGATTTTATTTAGATTGCAAAGACAATTTTAATACTGTGCACCATTGAATCGTGTAAAATAAGACCAGAAACATGCATTCAGGAAGTAAACAGGCTCATCTTGACTTTAAAGCTTTATTCGATGACAGTACGACAGGTAGCTGGTTGCAGGGTTTGTGTGTGTTTGTCGCATGTGTGTTCTATCCGAGAGCAATAAGAGGGTTGAAGAGGCTCTCCAGTGTGCCCGTATGTTAAAGTGGATGAGTTTTGAGTGCTCGGGGTCTCCAGGGATGCAAATCTAAACCTTTTAAAGTGAACAGACGCGCAGGATGAAGAGGCTCTCACAGGCACGCAGCCATTAGCATCCACCTCACCTCTGCTTTGCATTTACACAAAACAGTTCACTCACGCTTGGGCGAAAAAAGGAAAATACCAGCTGCGTGAGCACTAATTCAGCAGATACTCAAAACTGGCTTGTGAAGCTGAAAAAATCCTTATTAAAAGGCCAAAACACTTGCTCTCTGCCTCATTGTAAATGACATCCGGCACATGCAGAAGTGCTGTAGACATAAATGAATGAATGAATGAGGCATTTATATAGCGCTTTATTGTGTATTGTTGTACACCCAAAGCGCTTTACAATCATAGGAGGGGGTCTCTCTTCAACCACCACATGCAATGTCCCGATGACCTGATCTGCTCTCTGGGTTCATGATCCACCTGCAGGCGCTGTGTGTGTGTATGTGTGTGTGTGTGTGTGTGTGTGTGTGTGTGTGTGTGTGTGTGTTTGATCACCCCGGCAAAGGGTTTAATATAACTCACAGGTTCTTGCCTTGTGAATTTAAAGGGCTAAAGTACATAAGCTTCCTCATCTCATTACCAGACGACAAGTCAACATTAGTTGTTTTTGATTCATTAAAACAGATTAACAGAATCCCCGCTCAGAGCAGAGGATCATGGGAAATGTCAGTCAATCGATGACAGAGCAGCAGCTCATAAATTTGACAGTGATGCATGCTGGGGGAATAGAGCTGGTGTGCGATAGATGAGCTCGATCGCAGTGCTTTTGCATCAGAAACTGTTGCGGCAATGTTAATGAATGTACCGTGGTAATGAAGCTTCACTCAAAATACCACAGTAAAATCATAGTAAAGTAACCCAAATCTCATTCTAACTGCTCTAGAAGATCTCATTTGGCATTTTTCCTTCGCGAATCACGATTGTATCTATGGGATATTGGAAATCTCTGGTTACCATGGTAAATTTTTTGCAGGAGGTTGCAGAGATACTACAATATATATGAACATTAATCATCTGATTCACACATAGACACATTCATTCTCATCCCATCTGATATGTCCGTATCACATAACATTTATAAAGTATGACAATAATCTCTTTCCAAATAATGCACACATTTACTTTTAGTATAGCCTCTCCTTCTTGCCATTACTTCATACATACAGCTTCATATTTAACAGCATCATGCACGATGATGTTTTGTTGTTCTTCTGCGGATTGTGATTATTGTAGGACGACACATTGTGTGTTTGCTACTGTAGTTTTTGTTCTGGCAGTGACAGGGTGTAAAATACAGAGAAATAGTACTTAAAGTGAACAATTTACTCAACTAAAATTATTCAGCCTAAAAACATCCACTTTTGATAATTTTATAGTTGTTTGACAGTTGAATACAGTCATTTCCAGACTGTTTATCAGACACGTAGAAGATTATGTTGTGCTGACTGATGAGACGTCTCCTCATTTTACAAGGAAAATGATTTTAAATGGGTTTAAAGTCACCATAAAATCAAAATTGACAATTATTTTCTTATAGAATTGTGTCAGGGTTATTGTCATTAACTAAAACTAAAACCATAAAAACTGTTTTCCTTGAAACAAAATAAACATTAACTGAAATAAAAAAACATATTTTATTGCAGCAAGTTGCCTAAGCATTTCTCATTTCAATTTAATTTAACTTGGTGCAATAAAATAACTCAAACTAAATGAACTAAGACTAATAAATAAACAAAAACATGCAACAAAACTACCAAAAATTTAACTAAAATGAAAGTTAAAAAATCTAATTAAAAATATTAACAAAAACTATAATAGTCAATGATTAATGATTTGATGGACAAAATAAAGTCCTCTCCTACAATTTGTAGCTGTTTGACTCATGTCAATGAACTTCTGTTTTGTGCCGACTTTAAACAAAAATGAAGTAAAATTCACAGGATAGCAATCTGAATGGCTTGTTGGCACAGTAAGTAAAATATGTAATGCCTATATATGCAAAGTACATATTTCACAGCACATCACGATGACCAGAATATATCTAGGGAAACATTTAAGTCATGATGACCTGTAAAATATGTACTTTGTATTTTGAAGGTCTTAACAAAATGGTACAAAAGTAAGATTTTGCTTTCAAAATGTAATTGACTAAATTCCCAAAACAATAGAGTATGCACTAAGTATATAGTGAAGTACAGTTATTTTAGCACTCTACACCCTGACGCGTAGTGTGTGTGTGTGTGTGTGTGTGTGTGTGGCTGGAGGTCAGAGGCCGTGAGAGATGTGTGCTGGTACCGTGTGTTGTGAGCAGGACAGATAGCGCAGGTGTCGGTGAGCGTTCAGAGCGTCCCGTCCTGTGACCCCAGCCTTACACGGGCCGGCGCTGGTGACACACACTCCTCGTCCTCCAGCGAGGGATAAGACTGAGAGTGAGTGACGCCAGATAAGATGATCTTTACAGAAGCACAGCCAGTCTAAAAGCTCCACAGGGAACACAGACAGCACCTGGAAAAAACCAATGCCATCCCGGGGGTCAGTGACGCCGCCGGTGCCCTGCTGGGATTTGTTTAGCACACACACACACACACACAAATTTATTCAGCTCTGTAAATCTGGATATACCGCAGACTTCTACAGTTTTTATATAAAATAAATTATAGTGACCACAAATAAATCCAAAACTTACAGGTTGAAAGAAACCTTTTTTTTCTCTCCAAATAATACCCATTAAATATGTATATAAATATATTTATTTATGCTTATTAATATTTTACCATAAAATGCATATGTATATTTGTTTGCATATGTATACATTAAAATGCATTTGCAGTAATATATATATATTATATTTTACCAATTGTATTAATATACAACTTTTTAGACTGTCAAAATACAAAGTACATACAGTATGATGACCTGTGAAATATGTATATCCGCGTGAAACAGCTTCTTGAATGAGAAAAAAAAGTTTTATTTGATTATGTTTAATTTGTTTGCTTAGATTTTTATTTTAAAATGGATATGTACAAAAAATGCATTTGGGAGTAAAAAAAAATCTTATTTATTATATACATTTTTAATATGCCTATATAAGTGTCATACCATAGATGTCCACAGTTTTATATGAAAGTTAATCAGATAGTGACCAGACTAATTCAAACCTAAACTACACCCATCAAAGAAAACTTGTCTTTTTCAAATAATAAGAGTAATATTTGTGAGATTTTGGTAAATTATGGTGATACATTGGCACACAGAGTCCACTAAACACACATATAAACAAGTGATTATCATAAAAAAGAGGGTCATATTTGCTATCCATAAACTAACTGTACATCAGAGCTGTAAGATTCATGTTATCTGGGTTAAAATGTCTAATAAAAGCTGTTATTCAGAAAGGAGTCAGGTGTCTCAACACATTTGGCTACACAGGCCATGTAGTGCACAAGCTAGCTAGCTAGATGGGGTGCTAAAACTTCACCAATACAAAGAAAATGGCTATTTGTAGGTTATATCAAAAAATGTATACTTACATTCTTAATTTTAGGTGTCTAAAATCCATTAAATCCACTTAATTGACTCATTTTAGGATTCTTCCTGCTAAGCAAGGAAGTTCTACCTGGTTAACTAAAGGTCCTGCCTCTGATTGTAGAGAGAGCCAATCACAGTTTAGCGTTTTGGAGTGACACCTGGAGGGGCCAATCAAATGTTGCTACAGCCATCTGAACACACCTAATGAATCTTTTTTTTTTTTTAATCATACATGTGTGTTCATCCTGCCATCATCATCATAATCATCCTTATGACAGCACAATATAAGGTTAAATTTAATTATTTAACTAAAGGGACTTAAATGTTAATTGGTTTCTAATGTTTATTTTTTATGAAATCATAAATTTGTTAAAAATCTATACTCTCAGCGTTCAATGTGGGTGTTCTCAGTTTATTTATTTATAGAAACATCCATATAAACTTTTGTTTAAAAAAATCGTTTTTAAGTGTTTGTATGCATGTTATTGTTTGTTGTTAGTTTTCTGAAAGAAAAGCACAATGTGTGTGTGTGTGTGTGTGTGTGTGTGTGTGTGTGTGTGTGTGTGATCTGCAGGCTCGTGACCCAGAGGTCAGCGCAGGAATGTAAAGTGCATGCTCGCTCACACTGATCAACGGACCTCGAGCCTCTTGTGTGTGTTTCTAATATTGTATGTAACTATTGTGTTTGGTTTATGAATACAGCATGTGTGTGTGTGTGTGTGTGTGTGTGTGTGCGGGTTTATGTGGTTTATGAGGACACAAATTTGTATAATGACATGGGTATGACAGAGGTATTACAATATGAAGGTGTTTTATGAGGACACTGTCTATGTCCCCGTAATTCAAAAGGCTTAAAAAACATACTAAATGGTGTTTTTTTGAAAATCTAAAGATGCACACAGTCTCCTGTGAGGGCTAAGTTTAGGTGTAGGGTAGGTGTAGGGCAATAGCACACACAGTTTGTTCAGTATAAAAACCATTACGCCTATGGAGAGTCCCCATAAACCACAAAAACCAACATGTGTGTGTGTGTGTGTGTGTGTGTGTGAGAGAAACTCAAATCTAGCGCGTGATGATGGCGGTCACAGCAGATGACCGATGACCTATCGAGACAAACGAACAACACATACTGAAGTACAGACTTTATCATTTCACAGATGCTTTTCTATAAGGCTTTTTTAATTCATATGTAAATGATTCTATATAGAAGACGTACAGTAGATTCAGCGCAGAAGAATCAAGCCATACATGGATATTATTCGACTGAGACTCCAGACAGACAAGAAGAGGAGGACTTTATGGAAGTTGTTGGTGGTCATAGCAACTGAAGCAGACGTCTGCACACTCGCAAACTTCAAAGTTGTTGTTTTTTCCTTTTTTGGTTTATTAATGTCGAGTTTGAAAGGAAGAGATCTAAGAACTGTGAGACTGCGAACATATTTCACACAAGTACAACACGACTCCTCTGCCAACAATGAGTCTCATTCAGCTTATTGTGGCAGTAAACCCCCAGTCCTCAAGGCCAGGGGTCGAAAAAGACCATTCTGATATAGAATATTTTACTCTAGCAGTCAAAAGTTTGGACCCAGCTAACAGGGAATGTTCTCATTATGTTCCAGTAACACGAATAGAGCGTTTATTCAAAGTTATCTGGTATTTAACAATGTGCTCAAAACATTATTTATAGGCCTACATCATTCATGGAACTTTTTCTGAAATGTTTCCGTTGGAATGTTCATCTAACATTTTTAAATGTGACTAGTTTTAGAACATTCAAAAAGTATCAGTTTGCAAACTGATCAAATGGAGCGTTCATGAAACCAAGAAGAAACGTTTAAAAAAACTGGATGTTTTGAACGGTCAGAGAATATTCAGAAATTACCTTTTCATAACCTAATGAGAACGTTAGCAAAACGTTGATAGAACATGTTTTTGTTAGCTGGGGAATCATTAGGATTCTGCTCATCAAGGCTGCATTTATTTGATCAAAAATAGGCCTACATAAAACACAGTAGTATTGTGAAATATTAAGATTTTAAAGGACTGTTTTCTGTTTTTATATATTTTAAAATTGAATTCATTCCTCTGATGCAATACTCCAGTCTTCAATGTTTTTTATTCATCAAGGATGCATTAAATTGCTCAAAAGTGACAGCAAAGGCATTTATAATGTTATAAAAGTTGTTCTTTTGATCTTTCTATTCATCTGTGAATCCTGAATAATGAAATGTATCATGGTTTCCACTGAAACATTCAGCAGCACAACTGTTTTCAACATTGATAATCAGAAATGTTTCTTCAGCAGCAAATCATCATATTATTATGATTTCTGAAGATCATGTGACACTGAAGACTGGAGTAATGATGCTGAAAATACAGCTGCGCATCACAGCAATCAATTAAATTTTTTTATTATACGTGTGCCTGGAGCACAAAACCAGTCATAAGTAGCACAGGTATATTTGTAGCAGTAGCATTGTATGGGTCAAAATTATTGATTTTTCTTTTATGCCAAAAATCATAAGGATATTAAGTAAAGATCATGTTCCATGAAGATATTTTTTAAATTTCCTACTGTAAATATATCAAAACTTAATATGCAAAAAGTAATATGCATTGCTAAGAACTTCATTTGGACAACTTTAAAGATGATTTTCTCAATATTTTGATTTTTTTGCACCCTCAGATTCCAGATCTTCAAATGTATCTCAGCCAAATATTGTCCTATCATAACAAACCATACATCAATGGAAAGTTTATTTCAGACGATGTATAAATCTAAATTTCGAAAAATTGACTCTTTAGACTGGTTTTGTGATCCAAGGTCACATATAGTCACACGTGAAACACATTTGAAATAGAAGTAACATTTCACAGTCGTACTGTACTTCTCATCAAAATACTTGTGTGGAGTATGTTTCTGGTCTAAGGCAGTTAGCCGGAGCACAATGGACTTGAACAGAACGCAAGAGTCTCTCAATGTAACATTACATCTTAAAGGTAGCACTCATGACGAGAGACTCTGAAAAACAGCGAAGGGCGACGCAGCAGCCAAAGACGTCCGTCTGGCGTGTGTGTACATAGACTGAACACAGTGTGTGTGTGTGTGTGTGTGTGGAGACAGACGGACGCTGAACCCTCCTGAAGCACAGAGATCTACCAAAAACGCTGATATCTGGATCTGTGTACAGATGACGCTGTAAATACTCAGTATGCTTTCTTCTCATCACTGTGAGTCGTGGCCTTCATCAGTAGACGTGTTTGTTATCAGCTTAACGTTTGTATTATACTATATAATCTATATGTGTAGCACAGATGACGTGTAAATACATGTGTTTATTAATGAATATGAAACATGAGGTGTATTGATAAGATTTGCTGTATCGTGTGATATACTTTTGGAGAAGAGTTCTGTCAAATAAAGGTGTTCTGATGAATTACTCACCTGTTCTGCTCTTTTCTCAGTGAACAAATGACACGAGAAACACAAAACTCTGATGGGAAGGAATAATTAACATCTTTATTTACTGGAAATGATGTTACATTCATGACTTTATTTCATTTATAAAGCATTAGTTTAACTTTAGTTGTGTTTTTATTTCATTCTTCAGCAGGGCTGAATATTGAGAATTAAAATGTTTGAATTTGAACTTAATTTGAATTGTGGTTCAAACAAGATTCTAATTCTTTATTGATACATTTCTTTATTTCTCAGTATGTATTATCCATAAATATGCTCTATGTATAGGATATTTCAGAAACATCAGATGATATTAAAGATCATTTTTTAATTTTAGGCTATGTATTTAGTTAATTTCATTTTAATGGAAGGACATATAATCCCCCAATCAACTTATATAAGAACATTTAAGGATCTTTTCTGTTCATAAATTACAATTCTAATTCAACACCTTGTTTGACGAGGACATTTCATTTCAATATTCATCTCTGATGTTCAGGCGCCCAGCTAACAGCAAACATTCTCAGAATGATCTGGCAAAGTTATGAATAAGAGTTCTTCAAGTAACATTAATAGAATGTTCATTCGGAATTTTCTGGTTATTTATACATCGTTCATGGAATGTTTTCTTGTTTCAGAACGTTCAGAACTTTCAGAAGCAACTTTCCCATAATGTTTGGAAAATGATCAAATGTAATGATACATCCATAATATCTGCATAACCAAGAGAAAGTTTTTTTTAAACATTTAAAAAACTGGATGTTTGGAATGTTCAGAGAAAATTCAGAAATAACGTTCTCATAACCTAATGGGAACGTTAGCAAAACGTTCTTAGAACATATTTGTGTGAACTGAGCGGTCTGATACTGATGCTGGTGCAACGTTAGAAGATTCAGCAGAAGATTTGAGTAATTCCTTTGTTTCTTTTATCATTTAAGTATTATTCCATGAGCTGTAAATTAAAGCTA
>CM041805.1:30904846-31024846 GCA_023376895.1 Aspiorhynchus laticeps | reverse complement strand
GAACTCGCCAATCAAATACACTTTCACACAAAACAATCAAAATGTGCAGAAAATCTTCATTAAACTGACTGATGATGATTACATGTCCAATAACGCCATCCAAGCGTTCATAGCATTAGCATCTCATTAGCATAAAGATTAAACCCATTCAAATCAAACACAAAAACAACCAGAAGACCATCAGCAGAACAACAGCTAATTACAGAAGAAAACCGGAGGAAAGATGAATCACAAACGAGCTGCTCCTTCTAGACGCAGTGAGATTAGATGAAGATTCTCCAGAGAAACACCACAGTGATCTCACGCGAGGCTCAGATGTCAGTATCTCAGATCTGACAGGATCACAAAAGACTGCAATCTCAATATGAACTCAACAAGATTAAGTACTGTGTAAATAAATAAATACATTTTGGTCAAAAGATTTTTAAATGTTTTTGGAAGAAATCTCCTGCTCACCACGGCTGCATTTATTTGATCAAAAAATCAATCAATTGATCAATAAATAAAATTAAATAAAATTAAAAATACAGTACAAACAGTAAAACTGATTCTATTAATAAGTGAAATTCATCCTGTGATGGCAACACTTAAATTACAGTTAAGCTACTTTTTAAAATATATTCTAATAGAAATATATTAAAAACCTTGTACATACTCCCCACAGACAAGGTTTAAGACTAGTCTCAGACTAAACTACATGTTTGAGCTGTCTCATCTAAACATATCTTGCTCTGACATATCTTAAAATATGTCAGTGACATTGATCTATCTCAAGATGCACACCTGTCTAAGGCATTTTTATAAAAGCTGCTTAAATATCTTAATTTAACAAAGGCCTAGTCCTGGCTTAAGCTAAGCCCTGTCTGTGAAACCAGGCTATTATGTATTATATATTATACAAACACATTAAAAATATTGATTCCTCCAAACACACACGTATATAATACAAAAGCATGCAATTATTTGCATATATATATATATATATATATATATATATATATATATATATATATTTTTTTTTTTTTTTTTTTTTTTTTTGTCCACGTTATTTTAAAAAAATTCATTTGTCTCGTTTGTTAGATTTTTCTTTCCCCCACAAGAGTTTAAGGAGAAACATCTGAATTAATGTTTGTAATGAAATTAAATGAAACAAAATCGAGCATTTCAATGAAGCCTCGTTGAGTTTTGAATGAGCAACGTCTGAGCAATAACATTACACCAGCTGTGATCTGATCACCGTACAGCATGATGGAGAAACGGCTCAGACATCCACACACACACATCAGCATCTGCGTCTCATGAGCTGGACGGACCGCAGCGGTTCAGCCTGTTATTACAGAATTAGCCTTTATTATGAGCCAAATCATGTGACCTGACAGAGACACACAAACAGAAGCCCGGCCAATCAGAGGCTCTGAAAATCCTCATCGCTTCACCATGAACATCAGCGTGAGTGATGTGACGTCCCGTCCTCTCCGGCCTGCTGTACCACGGGACACACTAACAGGTGAGATGATGATGTGTGTGTGTGTTTACCTCCGTTCATCCATCTGTGACAGTGACACCCGCTCCCAAACCCCCACAATCCTCTCTGCTGCTGCTCTTATCACCTCAAACAGACCCCAGCGAAAACGCCCCTCTCACCCTGTGTGTGTGTGTGTGTGTGTGTGTGTGTGTTTCCAGTCCATCTGTAGGGAGTTTCTAATCACTACTGTCCTCTGTTTTTTGGCACACTGAAAAGGGCACAAATACACATTACCTGCAGATACAGCATCACACGCACACACACAGTCCCCAAAGGAACATTTGATTTGTTGCTTTGATAGATTTCATTTATACAATACCAGTCAAAAGTCTGGAATAAATAAGATTTTGTAATTTTTTGATCTCTTCTGCTCACCAAGGCTGCATTGATTTGCTCAAAAATACAGTAACATATTGAAATATTATTACAATTCAATATAACTGTTTTCTATGTGAATATATGTTAAAATGTAATGTATTGCTGTGATCAAGCAGCAAATTAGTATGATTTCTGAAGAATCATGTGACACTGAAGACTGGAGTAATGATGATGAAAATACAGCTTTGATCACAGCAATACATTACATTTTAACATATATTCACATAGAAAACAGTTATATTGAATTGTAATAATATTTCAAAATGTTACTGTATTTTGATCATATAAATGCAGCCTTGGAGAGCAGAAGAGACTTCTTTCAAAATCCTTAAAAAAATCTTAATTCCAAACTGGAGTTGGAATGATGTTTCTCCTGAAAGAGAAATTAAAGCAGACACAAACGGGTCAGTTGTTGACATGCATTAAGAGTACGGAGCTATTTTTTAAGAAATGTTTGAGTTCATATTGAGACGTTTTGTCTTTCGTTCCTGCGGTCATTTCTTCATCTCTGGTGTTTGATGAAGGATTCGGCTCTTTAAGCTCTTTCAGGGTGGCAGCAGCACTTGAGCTCCTGATAAATGAGACGAGCACACGAGACCCGTCACATCCATTACAGACAAATCCTCCCTCCCTCTCTCGTTCTGATCCAGCAGCCTTATCCAGACGTTCACAACAGTTACTACAGCACTTTAACACTGGTTAATAACATTTACAGCTCTTGACCTGAATGTCATCTTTAACTGGTTCGCTGTCCATTTCATCCAAACACAATCATATCACGACTTTATTAAACTCTTCTTTATCAGTTAAATAAATGCAGATGCTGCTGTCTGTTTGTGTGTTTTGTTTTGCGGTGGAAAATTAAATCTGCATCTTTCAGACTGAAAAAAGATGCTCTTGGTAGATTAAGACGAATTTCTTTTGATTAGCCTGAATTTTTGCCAACATTTACATTTGCATTTATTCATTTAGCAGATGCTTTTATCTAAAGTGACTTACAAATGAGGAATATTAGAGAATGAGGGATTGATTCATCAGCGGGATTCTCAGCATATTCACATCATAATAATATGAAGCACAGACAACAACCACAGTCCTACACAACCAGCCGTCTGTGGCCTTTAACACAGACACACTGTCAAACCATCACATTTATTAAACTTTAATAGAGTCTTTAGAATCTTCTTGAGCGCGAGACAGAGAGAAAGACCTTATTGATCAATATTTCAGCATAACCTTACGATCTCACTGTCCTGCGGTTCAAAATGCAGACCTGTATACTGTATAGAAGAATAATATGAGAACATTCTGGAGTATACCATAATGTCAAACATTAGCATAAATATGGATCATTTGGATTTTTAATTCTTTTTATGGCAAGACATCACAGGAACAAAGTTATTTTTTCATGCACTGGTCCATTTTTGGGCTACTTTGCTTTTATGACATGTCTTATTTCAGACTAGCGGGAAAAAAAATCCAAAATACACCTTTAATGTTTATTTTATTCAGATTTACCTATTTGAGTCTGTAGATATCTTTAAAGACTATTTCTCAAAATGAGTTTTTATCTCCATTTCAGCAGCACTTATTTACACCAAACTTTACAGTTTCATTCATATCTATGTTCTGATGGCTTTTACTGAGGGGTTTGTGCATATATCATTCGCCTGATTTTATGCAACATTTTATTCCTAAAAACATGGTGAAAATGCATTTTTCCTGGTTTGTTGACAATATTTTTTGTGTGATAAAAAGTGATAAAAAGAGAAATCCAAAATCCCCTCTATAAAAACCTTTAATATGTCAACAAAATGTCGAGTCTGGCTTCATCTAATGTTGGATTTTGGTTCTGGAAATGTATGCAAATTAATTAAATTATGTCTTTAATGCATATTTAGACATAATATTGCAGAGAAATTGTAATTGAATCACTTGTCTTAATATAGTGTGTTTAATCATCTACAGAAGCATGGTAATTACATTTTTTACCCTATTCACCTGTGGTGTTTTGCCTTAATGTAAAAACTTGCATCTGTAAATTTCAATTATAATCCATATCTTTAAAGGCTATGAGATATTTCTCCATTTCAGCAGCACTTACATCAAACTTTCCAGTTTTATTCCAATCTATATTCTGAAGAGTTTTACTGAGGGGTTTCTATATCATTTGCTCAGTTTCTATTACAGTACATTTTATTCCTAAAAACATGGTGAAATATATAGATATTTTTCTGATTCATGCAGTGATAAAAAAAGAAAAAAAAAAGAAATCCAAAATCACTTAACAAAATGAAACCAAAAGTTCCGTTCTGGAAATGTATGCAAATTAGTGCATATTTAATTAGATAATGCCTTGTTTGCATATTTCAACATAGCAATGCAGGAAACTTGTAATTCATAACAACTGTCATAATGTACTGTGATTAATCAACTAGGGAAGCATGGTAATTATAATTTTTACCCTATTCACCTGTGGTGTCTTGCCTTAATGTAAAAATGTTTTTTAGCACTCCAATCAAATCAGCTGATACTGCTTTTGTATTCATTCAAGTTTAGCACATTGCATGCTCAACAATATCTTTATGTATCTTTATGTGTGTGGTCTTGTACCTTGTATCTTGGTCTTGGGTTTGCCGCAGGGTTTGGTGGCGCTGACGGTGTTCGGGCAGTTAGCATCCATCAGCGCTCGCTTTAGCACACCGGTGCGCGTCTTCATTCCCCTGGTCGAGTCACACTCTCCCCACGCTTGAAAATCATACTTACACTCACCTGCAAAACACAAAAACACACAGCTTGATTTTGACAAGTTCAAATGCAACATAACTGTGTAAAAAAATACACTGCAAATGCAAAAGAAAAACAAACATACATGCATAAACAGGTTTAAAGTCAACACGAAATCCAATTTTACTGTCTCAATACATCTTGCTGGTGTTATTGTGAAGGATTCCATCAGTGCATGTTATTCTGAAAAATAAATGTTTGTCTTCATAATCATGAACAAGTTTTCAGCTGCCGTCTCCAATCCCTTTTCAACCATCTGTCATACGGAGAAACTTTTCACCATGCAATAACTCCCAAAGTTTAAAAGCACATTTTTTTCTCGTTGAATATCCCGTTTCACTTGGAAATACATCAGATTATGGAAGTAAAACGGGTTGCGGGCTACACAAGGGAAAAGAAAACAACCCAGACTACATTAAATACAGGTTCACTTACAGTGAAGTTTGTGCCGAGCACAGTTTGTTCGTTTTGCGAGGTGAATTATTGGCTGCCAAGAGCATGAGACCATCGAAATGCAATTTTACACGATAAACAATTTAGGTACTGTGTTGGGTTGGCACTTGACGGCTAATGTAAAATCGGATCCTGAAGCAAAACCAATTGCGAAGCCCTGATCTATGCTCTCGTTCCTGTATCTCTCGTCTCATTTCATCTTTCATTCTTTCTGTCCATGCGTTAGAGCTATTTCTCTCGGTCTCTGCCGGAATGGATGGGGGTTAAACTGCTTCAATCAAGCACAAAATTGTCTCTAATGACATATTTAAAGGCAGAGAGAATGTAATTACATGCAGCAGCCCTCCGGCTGAACGGCCGCTGTCCTGAACCGAGACCCTCAAAAATGAGGCCGGTGTGAACTAGAGCCCTTATAACTCAAGAGGAAAAATTCTGCACCAGACATCAGTGTTTCGATGCTAAACTGCACTGACACGGCTGCTGAACTACACAGAAATACACAGAGGATTCATCACTCAACGTTTAGTGTGATCATGTTTTATTAAGTCTGTGATTTCTGATGTTCTTTCAGAGCGAGTCTTGCACATTCCCAGAGAGAGACTTCTTAGAGAAAACACCCTACAGTTTCAGTGTTTGTTAATAGTTTATGTGCATACCTACAAATCCCGAGGGAAGGTGGCATATGCTCTCTCTCTCTCTCTCTCTCTCTCTCACACACACTCACACACACACGGTGGTATATTCTGCCAGCTTGTTTATAGCTCTCACTGCAGTCGTGTCATTTCTGAGGACAGAATTCTGTGAGAATCTTCATCTTGTTACTCCACAGCGCTGGCTTGTTTACCCTGAGCCCTGTATGTGTGTGTGTGTGTGTAACCTGTGTTTGTGTGGCTTCTCACCTCCAAACTGCTTTTTCCAGTTGCAGGGGATTTTGCAGCGCTGGGTTTTGATGGTCTGTTTACAATCGGTGCCGGTGCGTGTGCCCTCTCTGGTGCCCAGGCCGCAGTCACCCTCGTTAGCCACACACACGCTCCACTGCCACTCGCCACAGTCCGATTTACGCTCTTTCTTACCTGTCAGAGTGAGAGCACACACACTTTCATGTTGCACCTTACAATTGTATGTATGAGAGCCAGAGAGTGTGTGGGTTGATATAGTGCAGCGTGAGGTGATACAGAGCGGTGTGTGTGTGTGGAAATATAGAGCACTGTGGGATAATATAGAGGAGCGTGGGGAAATATAGAGTGCTGAGAGGTCATTCAGTGCAGTGTGGGTGATATAGAGCAGCATGGGTAATATAGAGCAGCATTGTAATATAGAATGGCGTGGGCAACAGAGCAGCATGGGATAATATAGAGCAGCATGGTGTAATACAAAGTGGCGTTGGTGATACGGAGCAGTATAGGGTAATATAGAGTGCTATGGATGATATAGAGCAGCATGGGTGATATATAACAGCATGGGTGATATAGAGCAGTATGGGGTAATATATAACAGCATGGGTAATATAGAGCAGCATGGTGTAATACAGAGTGGCATTGGTGATACGGAGCAGTATGGGGTAATATATAACAGCATGGGTAATATAGAGCAGCATGGTGTAATACAGAGTGGCATTGGTGATACGGAGCAGTATGGGGTAATATAGAGTGCTATGGGTGATATAGAGCAGCATGGGTAATATATAACAGCATGGGTGATATAGAGCAATATGGGGTGATATAGAGCAACATGGGTAATATATAACAGCATGGGTGATATAGAGCAGCATGGTGTAATACAGAGTGGCATTGGTGATACGGAGCAGTATGGGGTAATATAGAGTGCTATGGGTGATATAGAGCAGCATGGGTAATATATAACAGCATGGGTGATATAGAGCAGTATGGGGTGATATAGAGCAGCATGGGTAATATATAACAGCATGGGTGATATAGAGCAGCATGGGGTAATATAGAGTGCTATGGGTGATATAGAGCAGTATGGGGTAATATAGAGTGCTATGGGTAATATAGAGCAGCATGGGTAATATATAACAGCATGGGTGATATAGAGCAGTATGGGGTGATATAGAGCAGCATGGGTAATATATAACAGCATGGGTGATATAGAGCAGCATGGGGTAATATAGAGTGCCATGGGTGATATAGAGTAGCATGGGTAATATATAACAGCATGGGTGATATAGAGCAGTATGGGGTAATATATAACAGCATGGGTGATATAGAGCAGCATGGGGTAATATATAACAGCATGGGTGATATAGAGCAGCATGGTGTAAAACAGAGTGGCGTTGGTGATACAGAGCAGTATGGGGTAATATAGAGTGCTATGGGTGATATAGAGCAGCATGGGTAATATATAACAGCATGGGTGATATAGAGCAGTATGGGGTAATATATAACAGCATGGGTGATATAGAGCAGTATGGGGTAATATATAACAGCATGGGTGATATAGAGCAGCGTGGGGTAATATATAACAGCATGGGTGATATAGAGCAGTATGGGGTAATATAGAGCAGCATGGGTGATATAGAGCAGTATGGGGTAATATATAGCAGCATGGGTGATATAGAGCAGTATGGGGTAATATATAACAGCATGGGTGATATAGAGCAGCGTGGGGTAATATATAACAGCATGGGTGATATAGAGCAGTATGGGGTAATATAGAGCAGCATGGTGTAAAACAGAGTGGCGTTGGTGATACGGAGCAGTATGGGGTAATATATAACAGCATGGGTAATATAGAGCAGTGTGGTGTAATACAGAGTGGCATTGGTGATACGGAGCAGTATGGGGTAATATAGAGTGCTATGGGTGATATAGAGCAGCATGGGTAATATATAACAGCATGGGTGATATAGAGCAATATGGGGTGATATAGAGCAACATGGGTAATATATAACAGCATGGGTGATATAGAGCAGCATGGTGTAATACAGAGTGGCATTGGTGATACGGAGCAGTATGGGGTAATATAGAGTGCTATGGGTGATATAGAGCAGCATGGGTAATATATAACAGCATGGGTGATATAGAGCAGTATGGGGTGATATAGAGCAGCATGGGTAATATATAACAGCATGGGTGATATAGAGCAGCATGGGGTAATATAGAGTGCTATGGGTGATATAGAGCAGTATGGGGTAATATAGAGTGCTATGGGTAATATAGAGCAGCATGGGTAATATATAACAGCATGGGTGATATAGAGCAGTATGGGGTGATATAGAGCAGCATGGGTAATATATAACAGCATGGGTGATATAGAGCAGCATGGGGTAATATAGAGTGCCATGGGTGATATAGAGTAGCATGGGTAATATATAACAGCATGGGTGATATAGAGCAGTATGGGGTAATATATAACAGCATGGGTGATATAGAGCAGCATGGGGTAATATATAACAGCATGGGTGATATAGAGCAGCATGGTGTAAAACAGAGTGGCGTTGGTGATACAGAGCAGTATGGGGTAATATAGAGTGCTATGGGTGATATAGAGCAGCATGGGTAATATATAACAGCATGGGTGATATAGAGCAGTATGGGGTAATATATAACAGCATGGGTGATATAGAGCAGTATGGGGTAATATATAACAGCATGGGTGATATAGAGCAGCGTGGGGTAATATATAACAGCATGGGTGATATAGAGCAGTATGGGGTAATATAGAGCAGCATGGGTGATATAGAGCAGTATGGGGTAATATATAGCAGCATGGGTGATATAGAGCAGTATGGGGTAATATATAACAGCATGGGTGATATAGAGCAGCGTGGGGTAATATATAACAGCATGGGTGATATAGAGCAGTATGGGGTAATATAGAGCAGCATGGTGTAAAACAGAGTGGCGTTGGTGATACAGAGCAGTATGGGGTAATATAGAGTGCTATGGGTGATATAGAGCAGTGTGGGGTAATATATAACAGCATGGGTGATATAGAGCAGTATGGGGTAATATATAACAGCATGGGTGATATAGAGCAGTATGGGGTGATATAGAGCAGTATGGGTAATACAGAGCATGGTGATATAAATAAATATGGGGTAATATAGAGTGGCAAGGTTAATAAAGAGCAGACTGGGATAATATTTACTTTTACATTTATTCATTTAGCAGATGCTTTTATCCAAAGCGACTTACAATTGAGGAATACAAAAAAACGATTCATCATAAAGAGGCAAATAAACGCAGGAAGTGCTTGCAATTCAAAGTTTCAGGCATTGTTCAGATTAGTACAAGCTAGACAGGGAGAGATAAGGAAAGAGGAAGCAAAGCGGCGTGGTGATATAAATCAGTACGGGGTAATATAGAACGGTGTTGGTGGTATAGAGCAGTATGGGGTAATACAAATCAATATGTGGCAATACAGAGCAGTAATAATAGAAAATATAGAGCAGTGTGGGAAATTATAGATTATAGGGGTAATATAGAGCACAAGGGGATAACATACTGTAGAGGAGCAAGGGGAAATTTAGATCAATCTGGGGTGATACAGAGAAATTCAGGGAAATATAGAGGCATGTGTGGTGATATTGTCTGTATACAGTATGGGATAATATAGCACATTGAGAGGTAAGAGCAATGTTGGCTAATGGGGTAATATTATCACGAATCGGTTCGTGGCCTTCCGTCCGACTGCCATAAGAGGTCGCCTCTCCATCATATCGACTCTCACACCACACAGACTGTTACATGTCACTCCGGACTACAGTTCCCATCATCCATTGCACTGATTACACACACACAGCTGAATGCACTGATTACACATACACAGCTGAATCAAATCAGGCACGCTTTATAAGCCTTGGACTTCCTCTTTCTCACTGCTGAGTATTGTTTAGCGTATATCACTCTTCTAGCGATAGCTACATTACAGAGCCATTACAAGTTTCCTGTTCTAGTTCTAATTTAAGTCTAGTCATTTCGTGTTGCCTTGTTGTCTGGTTCCTGATCTTCTGTCTGTGTATCTTGGATTAACCCTTTGCCTGCTGTTTCGGACTGTGTTTGCACCTCGCCTGGACTATTGCTCGTGTTATTTGGATTACCCCTCATGTCAAGCCCTCTGGATATTATTCGCCGATCGTAGACCCACGCTAGCCCTACACTCTTAAAAATGATGTGTTAAAAATTTACACAAAATATGTGTTAAACAATTCATAACACATTTTGTGTTACTACAGACACATTGTGTGTAAATATTGTGCTTAACTGATTGTGTTAAACACATTTAAGCAGTAGGCTACATATTGAAATAAAATGTATATTTCTTTTGCTTACAGTCAAAGGGCGATATCTACTGTATTTATGTAGTTTATCATGTTGCCAATGTAAAATAAGCATTTGGGCGCGCGGGGTGAAAATACTGGATTTCGGGAATACGTGCTGTGAGCTTCAGCGCGCCTGCGCAGTGACGTTCTTTTTCAACTGTCACTCCGTTCAGTCATGTCAGATAATGTGGCTCTCTGCCTCAGGTGAGTGAAAATAATTAAAATACTTCTATAATACTAATTTTTTTTCCCCACCTTGTTTAAGATTGTTTTGTGTTAGTAGTCCAAGAAGTTTTTGTTGTATTTTTTTATTATGTTGTCGCCATGTTTCGTACCCCAAATACACGGCTGGCCTGTTAACTAAATGTCGTCTATAGGCCCGCAAGCTAGCGCATTTGGCGCGGTTTTTGTAAAGCTGTGTTGGCAGAATTGTTAATAATACATATTAAGCGAAAGACATATTTGTATTGAACGTTGAGTATGAACTCATGAACCTTACCGTCCCTTTACAATTAACGTTACAGTGGAATGTTTCATATTCTACAACGCAAACATAACGTAATCAAACTTGCGCGCCATTTTGTGCTAACGTTACCTGACGAGTCACTGACTATTTAAAATGTACATTTTTGTTATACACTATTTGTTTTTCTCATTGTGCGGTGTATATATGGATTTTTTTCTTTTATTTAGATGATGGATGTCGAGGAACAAATTACAGTCACTAACAATTTTACACAGAGTGCTTGCAACTGTCTTCATAGACGGAAAGGAAACATGGAGAAAACTATTCACAGTTGGAAGTGTCGGAGAACTGATAGACTCAGCCAAAACTGAGCTGTCTCAACAAGTATCTCTTGATCGAATACTGAGATTTGACAAAGATTTTCAAGAATTCATTGACACAGATGTGAATGCAGGAGTGCGGGAGCTTGACAAATTTCAAATATATTATATTGCAAGCAACACCCAGGATTTATTAGAAGGGAGTGTTCAACCATTACAGGTAAACCATTAATGTCTTTCACTCTTTCTATTACTAGTGATCAAAGTAAACATTTAAATAAATAAAATGTTTTTGTCATTTCTTAGTGTCATTCAACAGATGTAACTCGGACTGGCACCACAACTAGCTTGCTAACACTGCTTGAAGAAAAAGCCCCTACAATCCTGAGAGAACACGAAGAGACACAGACACTGTCTATTTCCTCAAGAAAGTTTCTTGTTAAAGTTGCTGTCAGTGACCTCGTTGAGAAACATGGATTGTGAGTATATGTGATTGTTTATAAGATGTAAGGTGTATTTGTTTGCAAATTAAATTAAATTACATTGTATTTAAATAAATTAAATATTTACTAAAACAGTTATAAATAGTACAGTAAACAAGGTTAATTCAATAACTAACTTTAACAGTCTAAAGTACCAGTGTTTATATATATATATATATATATATATATATATATATATATATATGTGTGTGTCATATATTTTTATGTTTGTCAATGTTTGTGTTAGAGCCATTTCTGCAACTTTTTTATTGAACTGTTTTTTTTTCAGCTATCCATCTGGTACAGAAAAGCTGGCACTAGCAAAGGAGGTTGTGTCATTGTTCCCCTCGTTAAGGATTCAAGTGCCCTTTGGTGAAAATGAGGGACACGTAAGGATGTTTTTACATTATAAAATGAATTACTTAGCAATGTGAATATAAACTGCTCAAGTATATTTGACTCCAACTTAATTCTATTTTTGCATTACTCATGTCAGGAGCATTTTTTTGATGGGCCATCACACAGTGGCTTCATAGAAATGAGACTGCGGAACATCAGACGGAAGCTTCAACAGAACCAGCGGATGTACAGTTTGAAACGTCGTCATTGTACACTGCAACCTTCTTTGCCAAATCCAGATGAAACTGTGCCAAGTGAGTGGTTGACCCTGATAAAGAGGATGCGACCTTCACCAGAGAATTCCTCATCAATAAAGACTGCAATTGACCAAACCTTCAGTTACCGAAGGAGATGGATAACGACAAAATCCCCAACTGTTGCTGAAATCTTCAAGGAATATCCCAGATTTCTTGACATGCCTGCCTTGGTAATAGACATGCTCAACTAAGAGAGAACTTTACACAAACTTGTATTTCATAATTGTAATATTAATATTTCTTTGTTTCTGATTTTTTGCATTGAAGATGGACATTGAATTTTCCAAGCTCACAGATGGGAAAGAAGACTTGTTTATCCAGAAATGGGAAGGGATCATAATTCCAAAGCTCAAGGAAATAGCATCCTTGGAGAAGAAAAATGACATCAGACACTTGCTGGAGAAAGCCGACAATCAGCAAGATGGTATGATTTTCTGCCTCAATGTCTGTTGCATGTGCACACATTTCTAAACCTAGCTTAAATGAGAAAACTAAATGTGAATTTTAATGTTCAATTCATGATAAAATAAATTTTGCATGTGACCTGCATCTTCACTTCATCAAGATGAGCTGTGCTACACTATGTTGAAGATCCTCATTCATCTTCTTCCACCCACGGCATCTGGGAGAAGTGTTGCTGGCAGTAAATGCTGTGTGAACTCTGCAGTCTCATACCTGTTGGAGCAAGTGCCGGTATGCTTTTTTACTGTGTTAGCTTGCGATAAACAACATTGTTTCTCATGCAGCAACATTTTCTGATGCTTTTCTTTGTTTCTTTTCTGTAGGCTGGTACCAACGTGACCTCCTTGCTTAGTGAATCCACAAAAGGGTCCCTGAAGTCAGCTCAGCCGCAGTTGGTTTCCATCGGTTCTCTAGGACATGGAGCCCAGTACGTAATTGTGGCAAAGAATGATTCTTTTGCCCTTCCACTTGATCTTGAAAGCCTGACCTGTGCTGTAGACAGACTTTTCAAATTCTTCTGGCTGTGCAATCTTCAGTATCCATGCCAACTGTCCTCAGTTTTTTCATTTTTTGAGTATATATATATGACCTACCTTTGACCCAGTCCACTTGCAAACGTTCAAAGTTCATGGAATTGATTGCAAAATTGCAGTCTCGTCCTTAATTGAAATAAGCATGTATACCTGTCCAAAGTGTCTTCAAAAAGTTTCTGTTGAAACAAAGCAGTTAATTTGGCATTTAAGGGAGGTACATGCACTCTCCGACAGTCACAACCTAACTTTAATTTGTAGTCAAAATGGTTGCCCCAGAACGTATCATAATTTCAATTCATTTTTAAAACATCTTAGCAGAGATCATATTAACATGAATTCATGCCCTTCAGTAGAGTCAGGATGCACTGAAAACATAGATATAGCAAATCAAATTGATGAAAGCAGAATAAGAAATTTTGAAGATAATGTCCAAATGTCTGAAACAGAACCAGTTCCTCAGAGCAGTTTAAGCCTAACAGATTGTGCTGCTGTTTTTGCTGCCCGCATGTATGCCTCTGCTAATGTAACTTATACTGATGTTCAAAACAGTATAACCTGCACAAAAGAAGTCATTGATCGTGCCTTAGGTCATTTTGTGATCAGCAATATGTATCTCCTAGATACAAAATTTTGTTTTAAACATGTTGGTGGTTGAAACTGTTGAACACATTGTGTTTTGACCAGATTTGACAATGAATTGTTTTGTTAACATGATCACCTATAGGTGAATGCATAAACAGTAAGTGTGTAATGGTTATTTCTTTGAATACAGTTTTCAGGTTCATTAAAAGTTTTTTTTCTGTATGAAAAAGAACATGTTGGTACACTTGAGAATAAGTTCAGAAAATGTGGTACTTTATATGTTGGAAACTGTTTCATATGTTTTATTTGACGGTTTCATACGTTTTATTTTGACGTTTTATTTGACTGCTTAACTGATATGAATTTTATAATATTTGATGAATGGTTTTTATAATGTATAATGTGTTGAATGTGTTGAAATGCTTATTTCACAAATTTATAGCCAATATACTGTAGTAAAAACATTTGAATGCATTAATTCCATGTTAAAAAGGAAAACAAATAAACAGTATGTGAGCAGTGTCTAATGGTTTCCTGTGAGATTTCATAATAAATGTACACAAATTGTTTATTGATCTTACATTTTTAACAAATTTTATATTAACATATATTAAACAATTTCTTAGTAACACACAGTTGTGTTAGATACATACAAAAAAAGCACATCAGTGTGTTTACTTAAGCTGCACATTTATGTGTTACATTTTATAACACATTTTGTGTGTTGAATTTAACTCAACATGTGTTGTCCCTGAGCACACTCAGAACATGTGTTAAAAATAACACATGTTGTGTTGTTTTCAACACATTTGTTTTAAGAGTGTAGGAATATTCTTTGTCTTGCCTGTGTTATACCTGTTTGCCATTGTTTGACTCTTGCCTTTTTTGTGACCACGTCTTGTAAATAAAGCTTGCAAATGGATCTGCACGTCTCACGTCTCGTTCGCCCCGTAACAAATATATAGTAGCATATGGGGTAATATAGAGCAGCACAGGGTAATACAGACAAGTATGGGGTTATATATACAGCAGTGTAGGGTAAAATATAGCAATATGTGGCAATACAGAGCGGTAAGAAAAGAAAATGTTCTGTTACCTTGTTTCTCTGTTTTTCCACCATCTGCCAGCGTCACTGTGACAGTCAGGAGGGCCAGTAAAGCCACACACACCCACTGCTGCTGCATGCTGGGAAAAAATAAATGCACATTAAGTGTATGGCTCATAATAGAACAAAACAAACAGCGTGCAAATATCAACCTATAAAATGCTTCATCAACATACATGCAGAGACTATCTTTCTCTCTCTTTCTTTCAGTCATTCTCTCTCTGTCTCTCAGGAGGAAAAGTAAAGGTGGATTGAATAATTAGAAAGCAATTTTATCCCAAACGCTCGGCTGCACTTCAGTTACAGTAGCAGTGCAGCCCAACGGCGACATCACCTCCATTTCAATTACTTATGAGCCTCCCGCTCTCTCTCTCTCTCTCTTCTCTTCCTATTTCTGGTTGGCTGATTTCCTGCTGTGCCCATAAGCATTGGCTTGCTGGACTTTTTTCCTAGTTCTGCCTCATGTTAAAGATGCTCTGCCATTTTCTCTCATCGGGTGAATCTCACGAAATCTGTAAATTACATGTCCAGGTCAAATTTAAATAAAATGAAGCCAACATTTAGAAAGATGTATTATTTTCAAGACAGTTAAGCACATTTCCTCCAATTTTCTATAATCCAACATCATTGCTTTGATGTGGAAAAAAAGTGTGAAAATGGAACACACAAATTATGCTAGTATCTGTTGCACTGCTTTTATTAATGCAGATTTTAATTAAAACATTATTGTATTACAGTAATGAGAATGTAATAAGTGTCACTACTGAGAATTATGGGAATTATAAAAGACTCCAGATGCAAAAGTAAAACACCCAGATGCATTACAGTAACAAGCATTTTGGGACAAAATGTGCTGAATTGTCATGAAAATAAGGTCACAATTCCAAAAACAATGAGACCTGGTGATGTTTCTGAGAGATTCGTCCCCTCATTTCTGTCTCTATCTCTCAGTGCTAATCATGCTGGACGTCTCTGCTGGGCCGGAGTGAGCAGCAGGTGCTCGCACACACCTGAGCTGTTCCACTCGAGTCAGACTGTGAAATCATCAGCGCCACATAATAACCGTGATTTCAGTCAGATGGGCAAAAACCTGCCAATCAAAGACTCATGAGTCATGACATATAAAGCGGTTCGGATCGTTAAAACATAATCTGCCCTCCAAACCCTGATTAGCAGCACTGCAAGTGAATGTGTGATCCGGGATGAGAGAGAGGATTAGCCTGGAGTGATGTGACAGGAGCACTGAGATTTGAGGACCAGACAGCAGGGTTAGGTGCTGCATAGAGTCCAATTCAATACCCAATGTCAATCGAACCGATTTAGCAAACAAGATGCAGAACTGTGATTAGCATGTTAACTTAAAGTAGAATTAACATGGAATGAATTTAACAAAACCGCAGTTTTTAATAATACATTTCATTACTTAGCATGGTTTACCCATAAGCATGTTGTCACATACATGTATGTGCAAATCAATGCTTGACATTTTCTGCTATGAAAATCAGATATTTATAATGCCTGATATTATAGTTATATAACATATATATATAAAAAAAATAATACATATACCAAAAATATATAAAAAAATAAACTATATGTGACCCTGGACCACAAAACCAGTCATAAGGGTCAATTTTTTAAAATTGAGATTTATACATCATCTGAAAGCTGAATAAATAAGCTTTCCATTGATGTATGGATTGTTAGGATATATTAGGACAATATTTGGCTGAGATACAACTATTTGAAAATCTGGAATCTGAGGGTGCAAAAAAATCTAAATTGAGAAAATCATCTTTAAAGTTGTTCAAATGAAGTTCAATGCATATTACTAATCAAAAATTAAGTTTTAATATCTTTATGGTAGGAAATTTACAAAATATCTTCATGGAACACGATCTTTACTTAATATCCTAATGATTTTTGGCATAAAAGAAAAAACAATAATTTTGACCCATACAGTGTATATTTGGCTATTGCTACAAATATACTCCAGCGACTTAAGACTGCTTTTGTGCTCCATGGCCACATATATATATATTATATTACTGCTATGTGATTGCTAAGGTGTTCTATGTATAATTAATTCATAATTACTATAAAACATTAATATAAATATTTAAAAGCATAATAATAATAATATTAATATTATTAATAATAGCAATACTAATATATTTATTTATTAAATTAGAAATTAAATTATATTTAATTAAATATTTCTACATTTCATTTCAAATTAAATTAACGTTCATTTTACAGAACACTTCCATTTCCTATTAAATAAAGCAAGGAAATGGACAAACTGATAACATATACAGCTTGAAACTACTGTAAGTCTCTTTGGATAAAAGCATCTGCAAAACTCATAAATGTAAAGGACAGATCCCATAATAACCAGTCTGTTTCTGGCCATTTTTATTGTTGTGATGGACTAATGACATTCCTCTTTTGCGTGACTCTTTAATTCCTTCAGTAAATTCATCTTCCAGTCGTTCTGAATTAATTTCAGCTCATGTATTGACTCAATCTGAATTTTTCCCAATCCTAGTAGACAGATATCATGAATATCTACACATTTAACCTCCACAGACCCTAAAGGAAGTCCACTAGTGTCACAAGACAAATGACTTGTACTTTCTTACAAACCCCTACAGAATGAAGACCTGAGAGGGGTCGGCCGTGTGTGTGTGTGTGTGTGTGTGTGTGTGTGTGCACTGAGGTAAAGCTGTTATCCCGCTCTAACACTCCATTAGCTCATTGATCAGTGTAAAAGCAGGGGAGAGAGAGTGACAACGTGATCCATCAGACTGAAACACACACACAGAAGAAAGCTGTACTCGTCATTCGCAATTGACAGATTTCTGTAAGTCTGGTGCATTGGCTCTTAAAGGGACGGTGCACCCAGACAGCCAAATACTGTTATCATCCACTCACCTTCATGTCACATGAAACCTGTGTTATTTTCTTCTGTGAAACATAAGAGTTATTTTTTTTCAAAGAATGAAAGTGGAAGGTCAGCCAAAAAGCGCCATCAAAATTTGAGCCTGTTCCTCACATAAAGCTGTCATATCCAGTGTAAATCTCACAGATGCTCTTCTGAAACCTCTCTGTAGGAAGGCATGTTTTCATATGCGCTGTGATTGACAGGGTTTTATCTGCGCTGAGTCTGGCTTTGAGAGGAAAAGCTTCATGCTTGATCCAGCTACTCTGACTCAGACCCAAACCCGGATTTGTTGAGTTCTGGGGGTTTGTTTTTAGTGATCAGGGGGCGGAGCTTATCAGAACCTGTTAGAATGCAGAAAACAAGAAGATGATCTAAAGAAACCGGATAAAAGATGGACCTATGAAATGTGATCTTTAGAGGAATTAAACTGAGAAAAGAGTCAACATTCACTATATTGCTATAATAAACCTGCTTCCATTATTTAATTTAGCCACACCTCCAATGTTCTTAGAACATTCTGGAAAGGTTCTCTCAAAGTTATGAGCAAACATTCTTCAAGTAACATTAATAGAATGTTCATTCAAATCTGGTCTTTCAAAATGTTAGCACAAAAACATTATTTATACATCGTTCAGTGAATGTTTTATAGTTGGACATTCATCTAACGTTTTTTAAACATTACTACATGTTTCAAAACATTCAGAGAACATTCAAAGGTAATGTTCTCATAATGTTTGGAAAATCATAAAATGGAACGTTCCCTTAATGTTCAGGTAACCAAAAAAAGCTTGGTAAAACCTTTAATAAAACAGAACAATCAGAAATAAAGTTTTTATAACTTAATGAGAACGTTCTTAGAACATTTTTATTATCTGGGTGTGAGCTCAAAGAAAACACAGTTTCCCGCTGGTAATTATGACATAGCGGTGTTCATATGCGCTCATCTCATAAAAAAATCATTGCGACATGACGTTAACAGCTTCTCTACACTGAAAAACTTGTGTTTATACAGAGTTCTTTCTGCTGTTAACACAGCAAACTGTCAACAGGTCAGCTTTTGGAGAACAAGAACACTGACAGCACTTATCACAACATTTCTGTTGACATTCAGCTGCTTTATTTAGTGACATTTATAGCATAAGAATCAGAGACGTGCTGCGAGCAGCTCTAAGATTTACTGTTTATGGGCCAAAATTCAGTTTGCTCTGAATCTATAAAACAATAGAAATATTCAACAAACCATCGCTGACTGACAGACAGTGAGAGAGACAGGAAAGCTGCTTTGAGACATCAGACATAACCATATTCATAACTAAAGATTTCATCAGTTCACTCTCTGTGAATTACTGGAATGACGTTGATTGTTTATTCTTCCTCAGACAGCTGATATGATCACATTACAACCTGAACTCAAACTAGATTTACTGGAGAAAATATGATATGAAAATGTTTGCCTGTGCAAAACTGATGGACAATTGTGTGTCTGATCACTTAAACACAATGCTGGGTAGTAACTGATTGCATGTAATCCAAAAATGTAAAATAAGTACTTGCAATTAGATTAAATTACATTTGAAAATACTCGTAATCAGACTTGTGAATTTTTTATTGATTACATATTATTTGCACAATAGCAATCAATTATTTATAATTCATAGATTGCCCCTAATTCTTCTCTTCATCTTTTGAATTTACCTCTCTAAAATAGCCTATCGATTATATACATTCAGAAAGTCTTCCAGTTTTGTGTACATTCACACAAAGACCAGTCACTATTATAATTATATAATATATTGTAACTATAATCAGTTGCCTATAATTACACGCTCAAAAAAATGAGAGGCCACAGCATTTGACCACTGGATTCACAAAAATCATTTATATTTTAAGAAATGTCAACATTGCATCAACTTTTATAGTTACTGATAAACAATTTTTTATTTGAATTATCATTCAGTGGATTATTTAAGCATGCGTTCCTATTTCTTTCAAGGCTTTCATCTTTCAAACACATTAAAATGCACAAATTCGTGTCATCTCATTTTCGTAATGCAGAGATTAGTTTTTGTATTTGTAACTTTTTAAATATATATTTTTTATTTTTTTATCAGTGTGGTACACTATTATATGATTTAAATCAATGTGATAAACAAGTTAGGTCAAAAGTAATCTACAAGTAATCAAGTCTGATTATCTGTAATGTAATGGATTACGTTACTAACTACAATCTTTGTCATGTAATTTGGAATCAGTAATGGTTAAGTAATCTTCCAGCACTGGTAACACACATGATTTGAGGAATTACTGATGTCTGCAGCTCAAACACTGCAGGACAAAACACACACACAACTTTAACACTTTAACACTTGACAGTGTCTTCAAATCCCTGACCTGTATGCAGCGAGCAGTCAGTACTAATAAATCCAGACCATATTCCCCTGTAGCGTTAATGCTGCAGGACAGAGCGTCAGCGAGGCGGCTGATCTCAGTAAACACAAGCCACAAGACACAAATCAAACAATCAGATTCATGAGAGAGAAACCCTGTGTAGAGCAGCACTAAGCCTGCAGACTTACACACACTCAGACGGATGGATAAAGCCACCGGGTCTCCGATAAACCTGCCAGGCACCTGTAATCCCAAATCACTTTCACACACAGTTATACACACACACACACAGCTCATAACCGGCAAAACCCTCTCAAATGGAAAATAGATGGGATGTGTGTTGCAAATCGACTTTTTGACATTCGTGTCTTTCCATGAATTTCACTCCAGAGAAAAGCTCAGCCCGAGGGACGGAGTATTAGCATACACACACACACACACACACACACACACACATACACACACACACCAAAAACATCTTTCAGGATATGTCAGGAAGCACAACACCACCAAAGATGAGCCGCCTCACCTCACTAGACACTAACACACTATGCCGTGAAGGACTGAAATCCTGCAGCGCCCGCAAGGTCCCCCTGCTCAAGAAAGCACATGTACAGCCCATCTGAAGTTTACCAATGATTCAGAGGAGAACTGGGTGAAAGTGTTGTGGTCAGATGAGACCAAAATCCAGCTCTTTGGCATCAACTCAACTCACCGTGTTTGGAGGAGGAGGAATGCTGCCTATGACCCCAAGAACACCATCCCCACCGTCAAACATGGAGGTGGAAACATTATGCTTTGGGTGTGTTTTTCTGCTAAGGGGACAGGACAACTGCACCGCATCAAAGGGACGATGGACGGGGCCATGTCCGTCAGGGCCAGGGCATTGAAGCCGGCCAGGGCATTGAAAATGGGTCGTGGATGGGTATTCCAGCATGACAATGACCCAAAGCACATGGCCAAGACAACAAAGGAGTGGCTCAAGAAGAAGCACATTAAGGTCCTGGAGTGGCCTAGCCAGTCTCCAGACCTTCATCCCATAGAAAATCTGTGGAGGGAGCTGAAGGTTCGAGTTACCAAACGTCAGCCTCGAAACCTTAATGACTTGGAGAGGATCTGCAAAGAGGAGTGGGACAAAATCCCTCCTGAGATGTGTGCAAACCTGGTGGCCAACTACAAGAAACATCTGACCTCTGTGATTGACAACAAGTACTAAGTCATGTTTTGCCAAGGGGTCAAATATTTATTTGACTCATTAAAATGCAAATCAATTTATAACTTTTTTGAAATGCGTTTTTCTGGATTTTTTTGTTGTTATTCTGTCTCTCACTGTTCAAATAAACTAAAATTCTAGACTGATCATTTCTTTGTCAGTGGGCAAACATACAAAATCAGCAGGGGATCAAATCATTTCCACCCCCCACTGTAATTACTCCAAACTTTTGTCCAGTAGTATGAAGTAACAACAATGTATTGTTGCATAATGCAAACTGCTTCGTTTACTATATTTAAACCAACAGGAAGTATGCAGGGCAGTACTTTTGTTTTTCACATTGACACCAACACAACGACAACTATTTAAATAACAGCCTTTAGCAGTGTCTTTACCGTCTCCGTATCCCACAGCATGATTCTCTCAGCAGCATTATTTAGACGTTACATGTTGGATTGTCTTGTGAGTTTTTCTTGGGCTGATGACAGATGGTGCATTTGGAAGCAGGTGCGTGAACAAAGCAATTACATCCAAAATAGAGCAACGGCTCCATCATTATCACCCCCACCCACATCGCTCACCTCTTCATCTTTAAAACACGGCCTGCGTTCGGGGCTTCTGAAAGTTTTATTTTGGTAATGTAAAATGATTCATGCTCATCCCCGTTGTGTTCATCAGTTAATAGAGAACAAAGCGAGAAGTAAACTGGCAAACACGAGGCCAATTTAGTGTGTGAGCCGAGAGCCGCTGACACCTGCACTAGATGAGTATTCACACATGTACTCGACAACACCTGTGTTTATGTGTATTCAGCGTTTATTCCAGCTGCACTTCAGTGTTTTATAGCTAGATAAATATGAAATCACTCAACAATCGTTCGCTAATTCACTACATAATATTTGGCAAATTTTAAAAAGATTTTTAATTAGACTTTATTTTTATATTTTCTGCTTTCGTTTTAATATCAGCTTGACGTTTTTATTATTTTTGTCATTTTTATTATTTTTTTATTAATGTCTATATGTTTTTTTAAATTTGAGTTTATTTAGTTTTAGCACATTAAGTTAAAATAAAATGAGAAATGTTGCCTTGGCAGCTAGCAAAAAATACATATTTCATTTCAGTTAATGTTTATTTTATTTTAAGTACTGTAATTTTTTATGGTTTTAGTTTCAGGTTAACAATAATTACACATTATATGATTTTACATAACCATTGAGTCTTAAATTACAGATAAAAACTACAAATTCGATCTGACAGTTGAACAACAAAGAAAAAAAACTAAATTAATCTGAGTCAGATACTGCATAAAAAAAATTCTGCTGCCTATTTAAACTCTTTTTGGACGGCTATATTTGTACTGGTAGTGTACAAATATTAGTATCATTGTAATAATATTTTTAATAATCGTTATTAATATTTTGAATTTGATTTAGTAATTTTGTTGATTGTTTTTGTCATGATTTTTCTTTTTCATGTTTAGATATATACCATTTTTGCTTATTTTAATTTAAGTTATTTTAAACAAGTTAAAATAAAAAATGACATATGTCTTTGCAACTACTACTAGAAACTAGTGTGTGTGTGTGTGTGTGTGTGTGTGTGTGTGTGTGTGTGAGTGTATAAACAGCACAGCTCCCTCTGCAGGCGCAGTAAGTCCCTAGAGGGAGCAGAAAGAGTGGCCTGTCTGTTTGTAACATATTATATCCATAGCAACGCTGAAGGCCAGGATTTTAGGAGTAAACGCTGAGGCCTCTCAGTTTCCTCAAATCAAGCAGAAACAGTCGGCATAAGACCAACCTTCATCACAAACCCACAACCTATGAAGAAACAAAGAGCAAGAGAAATGCAATTCCTGAAATTCAGAGAAATGCATCTCTTATTAGAGTTTATTGAGCTTGTCAGGCTTTCTACGGCTGTTGCTGACAGCTCTGATCAGCCTCTAGCCTACACACACACACACACACACACACTCCAGACGTAAGAGCTCGGCTCACCAGTATTTTTATGTTTGATTGCACTCAGAAACGTCAGAAGAGTTTTTCTCAACAGCCTCGGCATAGTTTTATTTAGCTCAACTAGCAATTCAACAATCTCAAAGTCTACAGTATCAACACACACACACACACACCTGATAAACATGTATGCCACTAAATTTACATCTGTTTATTGCAATAACATAAAAAATACCCCGGAAAAAATACTTCATTACTAGCTACTAATTACCCCTTTATCAGTGTAGATTACAGTACATTTGTACACCATATTTTCTCTAAATTTTGACAGACGTCCTACCAAATGTCTATCCTTGTGTTGTAGAGTAACTTCCCAACACTGGATGTTAACAGCTTTAAAGTTTAAAAGTTGACTGTTTGTAATGATAATTGTAGTGGAAACCATCTGTGATGCTTCTATTGTTTTTTCAGTTTCCCTCTGTGAGTTTTCTACCCCGCTGTTGTTTGGGATGCTGGACTCTCACACTCAGCCATATATTAACGGGGGAGTTGTGTTATTTTTGGTCAGCACTTGGAGAGTGTGAAGCAGAAGAAAGCAAGCGACATAAAGGGAGAGAAGGAGTGGGTGGGCTCTTTAAAGAACAGCGCGCTCTGTGAACACACACACACGGTGAGGCCGAGGTCGCTGCTCTTATCCCACAGCAGCGTCTTCTAATTTCATCTGCACTCAGAAGTCAGAAACACAGAGAGAGGTGTGTGGAGAGAGCAGGCGGAACGGTGGGCGGAGGTGCTGACCCGACTCCTGACCGCCGCGATTCATCTCCTGCTTTATTTACAGACCTGCGCTTGTTTGTGAACGGCTACAGTCGAGTTTAGTAGGTGGACGCGTCCCCGATTAAACTTTCCAAAAGCCCTCCTCTTCCTCGCCGTCTGTTTGTGAAGATATCAGCCAACACAGCTCCACTTTAATCCTGACGAGAGGATGAGATCTTATAATCGCTCAGATTACCACACCATCCGTCGCAACGCTTTTTAAAACCAACTTAAAATGCACAGTGACGTCAAGACCTAGAAATGAACATGTTGCCATCATTTACTCACCCTGTATAGTGCCTAGTGTGTTTTTCTGTGGAACCCAAATGAAAAGTATTTACAATAAAATAAAATGAAAGCTCTGCATTAAAGTCCATATGATTCATGCACTACATTCATGCCTCTTTTATAATCACTGTTTGAAAGGAACTCTCATTAAAAGCCATTATTTGCTCAAAATCTACACTAATGCTCAGGTCCTTTAATCTCGAATGACTTCAGAAGACTTTGAATATATCTAGAACATGGGTTTCAATCTTTTAGATGCCATGGACCCCCAAATATGATTAGCTTCGTGCAACTGACCCTTATCCAAAAATGAAGAAGGAATCAATATATTGTCATGTATAAAGATCCAATATATACTGTAAAAAATTGATATTATTGTGTAAAATTTTATTTGGAGAATTTTTAGTATTTATTATATTATTTTCTACCAAGTAAAGTACTGTAGTGTTATCTGTATTATTTATTTAAATCCATTTTTATTTGTTTATATATTTTGTTTATATTTTATTTTATTCTTTTTGAGTGAATGTATTTTTAGTATTTATTTTAATCACTTTTTTTCCAATTTAATTCTTCAGTAATTATTTTTAACTTTTCTAACATTTATTTATTTATTTTAATATTTTAAAAAATATATATTTTATTAAATATATTTTTGCATTTATTTATTTTAATCTAATTTGATTTTTTTATTTTTGTTTATTTATATTAATCTTTTTATAATTCATTTATTTTTATTAACAGTTTTTCTATACATTTTTCCATGGATCCACAGCAAAAACCCCAAGGTAGAATACTTCATATTTATCTAACATTTACTTATTTATTTTAACCAAATTTAACCAATTATTATTTATTTAAATAAATGTTTAGTATTTATTTATTTATTTGAATCTATTTTATTATTTATTTTAATCTAATTGTTCATTCTTTATTTATATTAATCTTTACTTATTTATTTAGATTAGTATTTATTTAATTTTTTACAGTTTTTCTCCAAATTTTTCCATGGATACCCTAGCAAACCCCCCTGAGCTAGAATACAAGTTATATGGACTATGTTTATTCTAATTCAGTTGTCCTTTTTGTCTCTTGAAGCTGAATTGGAGTTGTTTTTGTGTGAAGAACAGCCACTCCAAACGTCTTTCGTGTCCACCGCAGACACAAATGATGACAGAAACTTGGCTGACCTCTTCCTTCAGCCACAAACCATCAATCATAAACTGTTTACGTGCTCCAGGTATTGATGATACAAAAGCCCATTAAATCAATACACAAACTGATTGGGTATAATCCATAATTTCCCCGGAGCATCGGCCGGACCCTCGTCTCACGTCCCCGGCTTCTTTAATTGGGTGTCAGCCGTAATGACTCGAGGGCCTCGGAGAGGTTTGTGCGAAAAGACAGAGACAATAAAAATAAATGTGGGCCGCAACATTAGAGCAGCGTCTCTATTATTATCTGTGTTCACTACAGAGGCTCTTAAGATGAGATGTGCATTACGTGTGCGTGAGTCAGCCGGGCCACAACACCCCTATTAAACGCTTATTCTGGCCCACTGCGTCGACCATTAGTGCACGGCAGCCTATTAGTGCTGAGATTACACACGCTCTGTCCACCCCCCATACGGACCGCATTCCCTCTACATAATGATCTCATGCACACAGACACACTCTCACTCTCACACTCTCTCACACACACTCAAACTCACACACTCACTCACTCAGTCACTCACTCACTCACGCACTCACTCTCACACTCACTCACTCACGCACGCACGCACGCACTCACACTCACTCTCACGCACGCACTCTCACACTCACTCACGCACGCACGCACTCACACTCACTCTCACGCACGCACTCTCACACTCACTCACGCACGCACGCACTCACACTCACTCTCACGCACGCACTCTCACACTCACTCACGCACGCACGACACACTCACCACGCACGCACGCACACACTCACTCTCACACACTCACTCACTCACTCACGCATGCACGCACTCACTCTCACACACACACTCACTCACTCACGCATGCACGCACTCACTCTCACGCACGCACACACACACTCTCTCTCTCACACACACACACACTCACACACACACACACACACACACTCTCACACACACACACACACACACACACACACACACTGTTTTTCCACCTACATACTCTTAAAAACACAGATCTTTATTAGAATCAATGGAGTCATTAAGAGCCTTCAACATCCACAGAATCTTTCCAATTCACAACGATGGAAAAAGGTTCTTTAGATTATTAAAATTTTCTTCACACTATGAAAAAAATGGTTCTTTTGAAAACTGATCACTAAAAGATTCTTAGGGGAACCAAAAATGGTTCTTCTGTGGCATCGCTGCAAAAATAGTTTTGAACCTTAATTTTTCAAATTTACAAAGCACCAACAAAAAATATTATTTGGAAAATTATTCTAGTACATTTCATTATTTTCTACTCATTACAGTACTGTATTGTCAATGGTATTATTTATTTTATTTTTTTAAATCTATCTCTTAGATTTAAGAGATTTAAGTGTTCCTGTGGCTCAGTGGTAGAGCATTGCGTTAGCAGCGCAAAAGGTTGTGGGTTCGATTCCCAGGGAACACACATAGTGATACAAAAAAACATGTATAGCCTGAATGCACTGTAAGTCGCTTTGGATAAAAGCGTCTGATAAATGTAAATCTTTTAGTATTTATTTATTTAATCAAATGTTATTTATTTATTTTACTGTATTTTTTATTGTTTTTCCTTTTTTTTTACACTGTTTTCTCTGTTTTCCTTCACTGTTTTAAAAATAATATATATAATAATTAAAATTTGTATTATTTAAATTATTATTTTAAAATTATTTAACTCAAATTTTTATTTATTTGTTTATTTAAATCTATTTTTAGTATATATTTATTTAATCTAACTTTTCATTACTTATTTTAATCTTTTTTTTTTACATTTATTTAAAAATTATTTTATGTTTTAAATTGATTTTTAAAAAGATTTACATGTTTTTTTTCTAGATTTTTCCAAAGACCCCCTAGCAAAAAACTCTGAACTAGAAATAGAATAGGCTATTTTTATTTATTTATTTATTTGCTTGTTTATTTAAATCTAATTTTTATTATATAATTTTATAATTATTTCACCATTTATTTTTACACTTTTCTAACAATATTTAGAATCTAGATCAGATCTAGATTTTTCCAGAGACCCCTAGCAAAAAAAACACAAAAAAAACCCTGCGCTAGAATACAAGTTGTACGAGTTATCTATTATTCTAATTTAATGATCTCTTTGGATCTGTTGTATGGAGAACAGCAACTCTTCCTCAAAACACCTCACCGGTTCCATGAAAAATGGTTATTTTTAAAACTGAACTCGTACCAACAACAGTGAATCAGATTTTGAGCCAGCAGCCGCTGAGGATCTGGCATACGAGGCTGAGAAATGTTGCTCTCGAACACCGGCAAAACACATCCAACATCTCAGAGAAACAAATGAAAGTTTTCCCGCGGCGGACTGTTTCACGGGGAATGAAACCATGCTCTGTGTTGCTCATCTCTCTCCAGCTGTTAACAGGTCTGTCTCGATCGAGCTGATCTTATTATTAGTAAGTGCTGTTTGTCTCTTTCTTCGGTCATTTTTTAACGGCTTCTTTAATTGATCTGTTTTAAAAGATCGTCTGTTTCTCAAAGCCAGCGTTGAGATGTTGAGTGTAATGAGAGAAGTCACGGTCTCAAACGGTGCTCAGATTGTCCCAAACTATTTTCTACTACAACATCAACATTACAACAGAACTGACCGTTTACTTTCCTAATCAATGTTCCTGGTTTTATTGTGGATGATTCATAAAAAATCTTGTATAAAAAAAAACACAACATTGATCGACTGTGACGACTTTCATTTTCGGCTGACATCATGAATCTCTCATGTAAGCCCCGCCCCTTCCTGTGTAACACCCACTTTTCATTATCCAATCAATCACTGAATTAACCACTTTCTATATTATGTTCTACTTATAATAGTACTTATTAGTGTTAGTTAAATAGTATTTATTTATTTTTAATATTATTATTAATTTTAATCTATATATATATATAATAATTTTTTATTATTTAACCATATTTACATTATTATATATAAAATATATATATATATATTTTTTATACATATTACATATTATATATTTAATAATATATTATATATACACAATATATATACTGTATATGTTTATTTAAACCTATTTTAAAATCTATCTAATTTTTATTATTTATTTATTTTAACATTTTTTACAATGCCTTTTTTCCTCTTCTTCCAGAGAACCGCAAGCAAAGCAAGTTGTATGGACTATTTTTTTCTAATTTAATTCTCTTTTTGGAGTTTGATGCTGACATCATCTATCCCTCATTCAAGCCCCGCCCCTCCATATGTAACGCCCACTTTTCATGATCCAGTCAGTCACTGGTGGATAAAGGGCTCTACTTTTTATTTATCACTGAGCATCCTGCTTTCCTCAGAAGTATATCCGATCAGGAAAACACACAGGTTCCCTGAGCTTTGAGAGACCTACACCGTTCCTCTGGGAATGGATTTACCACAAACCAACAAGACCCAAAAAAAGAGATGATATAAAAAGATAATGTTTTCAATAAAACGTAACACGTCGAGCTGAACTGCTCTTCTGTGGCACTATAGCATCACCAAATGGATCGGGTTTCAGAAACACTCCCTCGTCTGTCATTGGTCAGATAAAGAAATAGCCCCACCCACAACCACACCACTGGCTGAATTAATGTTTCTTCCGGAAACAAAAATGCATCACCACCAGTATTATTTTAGTGTCAAATACTATTTGAGATATTATTTTAGATATTGAAATTTTAGTTTTTATTAATATTTGAATTTTATTATATGAATTTGCTTATGTTCTGTTTTCATTCTAATTTTAAAGTAAACATGTTAAAGTTATTTTTTTATGTGTTTTTGTCATTTTTATTAGTTTTTGTTTATTTGTAATTATGTCTATCTATGATTTATTCATTTTTATTAGTCTTAAATTGAAAAAAAATTGGTAGGATATATTTTGAAACATTTTCACTCAGAAATTGCTAGTAAATGTCACAAATAAATTACAGAGAAATTGTTATTTATATATAATATTATCTCTTTCTCTCTCTACTTATATATCATTTTATTTCAGTTAAATTTTATTTCATTTCAAGTGACTAAGGTTTTTATGGTTTTAGTTAACTATAAAAACATTGGTCATAGACCAGTATATAATATACTGTACCTTAAGTGATTTGAGACAGTATTTCAACATAAAATGTGCATATTTTGAATAACTTCCTGATGTTTCTAGCCTTTCACTTTGGGATAATTTCCTCCTGGTATCTGTTTTGAACAGAACTAATGTGTGTTCATTAACAGCCATTGAGTCACTCAATCTGTCAATCACTCCACTTACTTCACTGCTTCTTTTCTTTCAGTCTCGGGTGACTTCATACTGAGAGACAATCATCTCACTTCATTAGACAAACACAAACAACCCAGCACTCCCGCAGGGGCCGGGAAGGAGTCACAGACAAACAGAGACACCCGGGTGATCCAGGTGAGACGAACGCTCTGATCTGATCGTGTGCAGATCAATAATCACCTGCCAGACACTCTGTGCTTTACAGCGGAGGGGTGCATGCTGGGAAAAGCAGTTTCACGGATTAACTGATCATTATTTTCAAGCAAAAGCGGTCATTCAGTTGCTCTCGGGGGAGAAAACAGCCAATCAGAGGCTGGCAGAGTTTGGATGCTATGAAAACACAATGACTTTCACTATAAGAGCCAATGGACGGTCAGCTCTGAATGACCCGCGGTCGGCATCAGCATTAGTTCTGCTGGACCTGAGCTCAGATCTATTAGTATGAAAGATCCCAGTCATCTCAGATAAACAACCCAACGAGCCTAAGGATGTTTGCATTTTATTACCAAGATAAAGTCCCATTCACACTACGAGCCATAACTATAACTAGAAAATCTATTATTATCGATGTTGGAAACAGTTTTAGCTGCTTAATCATTTTTGTGTTGGAGTTTTTAAAATAAATTAATACTTTTATTCATCAAGGATAGTTTAAATTGATCAAAAGTGACAGTAAAAACATTTATAATGTAACAAAAGATTTCTGCTTCAAATAAATGCTGTTCTTTTGAATTTTCTATTAATCAACGAATCCTGAAAACATCGTTTCCATAAATTCAGCTTTGCATCACAGGAATAATTACATTTTAAAGTATATTCAGATAGAAAAAAGTTATTTTAAATTATAATAATATTACACAATTTTTATTGTATTTTTGATCAAATTTGAATAAAATATATTTAAATAGAAAATGTAAAATAAAAATAGAAAAAAAAAACATTCATTCACCAAAGACTCATTAAACTGATCAAAGGTGACATGCATTTATATTATAAAATATTTCTATTTCAAATAAATGTTGTCCTTTCTATTCAGTACTCTGAAATACAATTATCCAATTTTCCACAAAAATATTGAGCAGCACAACTGTTTTCAACATTGATAATAATCAGAAATGTTTCTTGAGCAGCAAATCATCATATTAGAATGATTTCTGAAGATCATGTGACACTGAAGACTGGAGTAATAATGCTGAAAATTCTGATTTGATCACAGAAAAACCCCTGCGCTAGAATACAAGTTGTACGAGTTATCTATTATTCTAATTTAATGATCTCTTTGGATCTGTTGTATGGAGAACAGCAACTCTTCCTCAAAACACCTCACCGGTTCCATGAAAAATGGTTCTTTTTAAAACTGAACTCGTACCAACAACAGTGAATCAGATTTTGAGCCAGCAGCCGCTGAGGATCTGGCATACGAGGCTGAGAAATGTTGCTCTCGAACACCGGCAAAACACATCCAACATCTCAGAGAAACAAATGAAAGTTTTCCCGCGGCGGACTGTTTCACGGGGAAAATGAAACCATGCTCTGTGTTACTGACTCACGCCACAGATCGATAGTGCGTTCTCTCCATCACTGTGATTAACATCACATCAGCTTTAATAATTCAGTTTGAAACAAACTTTCCATCTCTCTCCAGCTGTTAACAGGTCTGTCTCGATCGATCTGATCTTATTATTAGTAAGTGCTGTTTTTGTCATTTTTATTAGTTTTTGTATATTTGTAATTATGTCTATCTATGATTTATTCTTTTTTATTAGTCTTACATTGAAAAAAATTGGTAGGATATATTTTGAAACATTTTCACTCAGAAATTGCTAATAAATGTCACAAATACATTTATTTGCTGATTGTAGACTTCAGGAAGAGACAGCAGCGGCCCTACACTCCTCTTATGATCAGTGGGACCCCTGTGGAGAGGGTGGGCAGCTTCAAGTACCTCGGTGTAAACATCTCCGAGGACCTGACTTGGACTGCACACATTCAAACACAGGTCAAGAAAGCCAGGCAAAGACTGTACCATCTGCGACAGCTGAGGAAATTCAGGGTCTTATGCAGGGACCATAGAAAGTGTATTGACTCAGTGCATCTCAGTGTGGTACAGTAACGCCACAAATCATGACTGCAAAGCTCTGCAGAGAGTCGTGCGCCTAGCTGAGCGCATCTCTGGGTCTGCCCTCCCCTCTCTGCAGGACATCTACCTCAAACGCTGCAAAAGCAGAGCTGCAAAAATAATCAAGGACTCAAATCACCCCGGAAACCGTCTATTCATCACACTGCCATCGGGCAAGCGCTTCAGAAGTGTGATGGCAAAAACTGAGAGACTGAGAAGGAGCTTCTACCCTCAGGCCATCAGGCTCCTAAACTCAGTCTCATAACATCTACAGGACTCAATTTAATTAACTGTAACACCCATCATTCTCCATCTTCCGCATTGCTGCTATGTGTACCGGTACATACCCGGTACAACCTGTTTGCACATTCATCTTGCACATCCCTGGTTATATTAATATTTATTAAACCCACAGTAGACTGTATTGCACATTTTAGTTCATTGCACATTTTACTCCTTTACTCCTAATTTTATTTCTTGTTTGTACTATTATTATTATTATTATTATTATTATTATTACTTTTATTTCTTATCTTATTCCTACCTACATTTATATATATGCTCCTGTGTTATGTATCATCTTTTATTTTTATTTATTTTATTTTTTGCACTGTCCATTGAGCGGACCTGTCCTGACCTACATTTCACTACTAATTATACCCTGTATGATTGCGTATGTGACAAATAAACAAGAACCTTGTACCTTGAAATAAATTACAGAGAAATTGTTATTTTATATATATATATATATATATATAATATATATATATATATATATATATATATATATATATATATATATATAGATCTCTCTCTCTCTCTCTCTCTCTCTCTCTCTCTCTCTCTCTTTATATATATATATATATATATATATATATATATATATATATATATATATATATATATATATATATATAATTATATATATATATTATATATATATATAAAATATTTTATTTCAATTAAATTTCATTTTATTTCATTTCAAGTGACTAAGGTTTTTATGGTTTTAGTTAACTATAATAACATTGGTCATAGACCAGTATGTAATGTACTGTACCTTAAGTGATTTGAGACAGTATTTCAACATAAAATGTGCATATTTTGATGATACTTCCTGATGTTTCTAGCCTTTCACTTTGGGATAATTTCCTCCTGGTATCTGTTTTGAACAGAACTAATGTGTGTTCATTAACAGCCATTGAGTCACTCAATCTGTCAATCACTCCACTTACTTCACTGCTTCTTTTCTTTCAGTCTCGGGTGACTTCATACTGAGAGACAATCATCTCACTTCATTAGACAAACACAAACAACCCAGCACTCCCGCAGGGGCCGGGAAGGAGTCACAGACAAACAGAGACACCCGGGTGATCCAGGTGAGACGAACGCTCTGATCTGATCGTGTGCAGATCAATAATCACCTGCCAGACACTCTGTGCTTTACAGCGGAGGGGTGCATGCTGGGAAAAGCAGTTTCACGGATTAACTGATCATTATTTTCAAGCAAAAGCGGTCATTCAGTTGCTCTCGGGGGAGAAAACAGCCAATCAGAGGCTGGCAGAGTTTGGATGCTATGAAAACACAATGACTTTCACTATAAGAGCCGATGGACGGTCAGCTCTGAATGACCCGCGGTCGGCATCAGCATTAGTTCTGCTGGACCTGAGCTCAGATCTATTAGTATGAAAGATCCCAGTCATCTCAGATAAACAACCCACATCTACAACCCAACGAGCCTAAGGATGTTTGCATTTTATTACCAAGATAAAGTCCCATTCACACTACGAGCCATAACTATAACTAGAAAATCTATTATTATCGATGTTGGAAACAGTTTTAGCTGCTTAATCATTTTTGTGTTGGAGTTTTTAAAATAAATTAATACTTTTATTCATCAAGGATAGTTTAAATTGATCAAAAGTGACAGTAAAAACATTTATAATGTAACAAAAGATTTCTGCTTCAAATAAATGCTGTTCTTTTGAATTTTCTATTAATCAACGAATCCTGAAAACATCGTTTCCATAAATTCAGCTTTGCATCACAGGAATAATTACATTTTAAAGTATATTCAGATAGAAAATAGTTATTTTAAATTATAATAATATTACACAATTTTTATTGTATTTTTGATCAAATTTGAATAAAATATATTCAAATAGAAAATGTAAAATAAAAATAGAAATAGAAAAAAAAAAACATTCATTCACCAAAGACTCATTAAACTGATCAAAGGTGACATGCATTTATATTATAAAATATTTCTATTTCAAATAAATGTTGTCCTTTCTATTCAGTACTCTGAAATACAATTATCCAATTTTCCACAAAAATATTGAGCAGCACAACTGTTTTCAACATTGATAATAATCAGAAATGTTTCTTGAGCAGCAAATCATCATATTAGAATGATTTCTGAAGATCATGTGACACTGAAGACTGGAGTAATAATGCTGAAAATTCTGATTTGATCACAGAAATAAATTACAATTTACTATATATTCTCACAGAAAATAGCTATTTTTAATTATAATAATTTTACACAATTTCTACTGTATTTTGGATCAAATAAATCAGCCTTGGTGAGCTCTTTCAGTAACATTAAACTCATTCCACACTTCAGTAGTGCATCTCAAAACTAAGAATAAAACTTGTGTAACCACAGACCACCATGCTTGTTTCACACCATCAGTAACATCCTCATTCGGTCAATCAAGTCAATGGAATCACGTGTCAGTTCAGACAGAGGTCTGTATATTCCCCTCCGGTGCACCAGCTCCGGGACCAATCTGGTGGAAAGGGATCAGTGAGTGTGTGTGTTTCCATGGAACATCCTTCCGAGAATCCAAACTCTATGTGTGTGTGTGTTCCTTACACAAGCAGGGCTGTTATTCTCCATCGGCCTCCTGCACCTTAGCGACCCAATGTATGAGAAAGCGGCCTCAAGCTGCTTGAATGAAAAGAGGGAATCGAACAGAACAGACAGAGAAATGCAACAACCCCCCTGCACCTCTACCCAGCATGCTTTTGTGTTTGGATGTGTATATAACCACCAGTTCCCACATAGTCGACCAGACCCACGGGAGATTAATCTCCACTGACAACGTCATCTGATCTCACACTCTCAAAATAAAGAGTTTTCACAGCGATGACATTGAAGAACCATGATCAGTTCTTATTAAAAGAACCATTTTGTCTTAATAATCTAAACTATGTCATCTTATTTCCACCACGGCATTAAAAAATAAAAAAAGGTACATGTGATTTTTTTATCTCACAATTCTGACTTTTTTCCCCTCGCCATTGTGAGAACTCGCAATACTTAGAAAGTCAGAATTGTGAGATTAAAACAAATCTGAGGAAAAAGTGCAAATTGTGAGACATAAACTCACAATTTTGATTTTAAATTGTGAGACAAACTTGTGAAAATTGTGAAATATAAATTTGCAAATTCTGAGAAAAAAAGTCCAAACTGGGAGATATCCTCACAATTCTGAGAAAAAGTATGAAATTATGAAATATAAACTCGCAATTCTGGGAAAAAAGACTAAATTGTAAGATATAAACTTGCAATTCAGAGAAAAAAAGTCTGAAATTTAAGATATATACTACACTGTAAAAAATCAAAAGTGGAGAAAACGTAAGAGTTCAGCAGATTTTTTAGTTCTCAAACTCTAAAACTTTTAGGTTTTCTCAACTTTTGATTTTTTACAGTGTAACAATTCTGAGAAAAAAAAGACTTGTGAGAATTGTAAGATATAAACTTCAGTTTTTGAGAAAAAAAGTCCAAACTGTGAGATATATTCACAATTCTGAGAAAAATGTGAAATGTGAGATATAAACTCGCAATTCTGAGAAAGGTCAAAATTGTGTGATATGAACTCGCAAATTATGAGAAAAAAAGTCTCAATTGAAAGAAATATAATCTCACAATTCTGTAAAAAAAAGACTGAATTCTGAGATTCAAACTTCAAATTCTGAGAAAAAAGTCCAAACTGTGAGATATAAACTCGCAATTCTGAGAAAAAAAACAAAATTGTGAGATTTAAAGTCACAATGACATTATTTTTTGTTTTGTGGCAGAAATAAGCTTCCGTACTAAAGAAACTTTTCCCACTATAAAGAACCCTTTGTGGATTGGAAAGAGTCCATGGATGTTAAAGTTTCTTTATGGAACCATCAAAGCCAATAAAGAACCTTTATTATTTCATTAGCGCCTCGCTATGTGCTGAACATAAAGAAACCGAGGGAATGTTCCAGGTTAACCTCCATCAACAGCAAAGCCTCTATAACAAAATAAAACAACAGTGACTCACATCTCCTTATAATTGAGTCATAACTTGGCCTGGAAGAGAGCCGGTCGACCGGTGGCTGTTCATCTGAGCAGGACTCGTTCTGATAGGTTAACCGATAACTATGGCAACAGCAGCAGCGTTGAGGCCCGATGCTCGGAGCTCACAGGGTCACACGGCACCCCGCTTATTCTCATTCCAGTCAGGAACGACCCACTTCACACACCACCCTGGGAAAAAACGGCCTCTCTAAAACACACACACACACACGCTCTATACGTGGAAGTCTGAATGCAGACGATACACCCACACACACGAGCCGCTGAGGTTTTCACCTGTCACTGTGAGGAGAGGAGGAGCATGAGATGTATGTTGATAAGGAGGAAGGTAAAACACTCTTCGTTTAGCTGCTTTGGCTTGATCTCTCCCTCTCTCTCTCTCTCTCCTGTCGTCCCAGAGGGGATGTTCCCACACAGATGTGGGACGGACAGATAAAAGGTGGACCACGGCGAACCCGTTTAAATGCTTTTCTAAGGAAACACTTTGAAGTTTAAACAGGAAGTGCATGCTTTCCTGCATAACAATGCCATACATCATAAAGAAAAACATGAGGAACATCGACAAATGAATCTCACGAAACATGCCAGATTTCACTCCAAAATCAATACAAAAAAATAAGAAAATATATTACACAAATTTCAGAATTTTTTGCAGTCTGACATTATTTTCAGACATTCCCAAATTATCATCACTTTGATGTGAAAATATACAGCGGGGAAAATAAGTATTTGACACATCAGCATTTTTAGCAGTAAGGGGATTTCTAAGTGGGCTATTGACACAAAATTTCCACCAGATGTAGCCATCAAGCCAAATATTGAATTCATACAAAGAAATCAGAACATTTAAGTATACAAGTTGAGTCATAATAAATAAAGTAAAATGACACAGGGAATAAGTATTGAACACATGAAGATAACAAGGTGCAAAATGGCATAGAAAGCAAGGAGATCACCTGAAATCTGTCAGTATTGAGAGAGAACCCCTGCCCCCTGTCAGTACTAATTGATATCAGCTGCTTTAGTCCTAATTGATGGCCTATAAAGGCTTCTCATTACCTAGGAGGCACACAGGAAAGACTTCATGATGGGCATTTCCAGAATGCTGAATGTTCCTGTGAGCACTGTGGGGGCCATTATCTGGAAATGGAAAGAGCATCAGTTCACCATAAACCGGCCACGATCAGGTGCTCCACGTAAGATCCCTGTCCGAGGAGTCCAAAGAATAATCAGGAGAGTTCTCCAAGAGCCAAGAACCACTCGGGCAGAACTTCAGGAAGACCTTGCATCAGCAGGTACTGTTGTTTCAAAGAAAACTATAAGCAATTCACTGAACCGCCATGGCATCCATGCACGCTCACCACGCAAGACTCCATTGCTGAACAAAAAGCATGTTGAGGCTCGGTTAAAGTTTGCGAAAGAGCATTTGGAGAAGCCTGTGGATTATTGGGAGACCATAGTATGGTCAGATGAAAGCAAAATTTAACTTTTTGGCAGTCATTCTACACACCATGTTTGGAGAAGAAATGGCACTGCCCACCACCCCAAGAACACCATACCAACAGTTAAGTTTGGGGGTGGAAGCATCATGGTTTGGGGCTGCTTTTCAGCAAGGGGTACTGGCAGACTTCATATTATTGAAGGCAGGATGAATGGAGAAATGTACCGGGACATTCTGGATAAAAATCTACTGCCATCTACCAGAAAGCTGAAAATGAAAAGAGGGTGGACATTTCAGCAAGACAATGATCCCAAACACAAGGCCAAGGACACAATGAAGTGGTTTCAAAGAAAGAAAATCAAGCTGCTTGAATGGCCCAGTCAATCACCTGACCTAAATCCCATAGAAAATCTATGGAGAGAACTGAAGATCAAAGTTCATAAAAGAGGCCCAAGGAACCTTCAAGATTTAAAGACCATTTGTGTGGAAGAATGGGCCAGAATCACTCCTCAGCAATGCAGACGACTGGTCTCTCCATACAAGAGGCGTCTAGAAGCTGAACCAACAAAGGCTTTTCTACAAAGTATTAAATAAAGTGTTCAATACTTATTCCCTGTGTCATTTTACTTTATTTATTATGACTCAACTTGTATACTTAAATGTTCTGATTTCTTTGTATGAATTCAATATTTGGCTTGATGGCTACATCTGGTGGAAATTTTGTGTCAATAGCCCACTTAGAAATCCCCTTACTGCTAAAAATGCTGATGTGTCAAATACTTATTTTCCCCGCTGTATATCATATTATATATTTAAAAGAATATATAATATTAAATATTTGAATTTAAAAACAAAATTGAAATTTAAAACTTTATATAATATGTATTAGTGTAATACAAAAGAAATTACAATATTACAGTAATAAGAATTTAATGAGAATCAACATTCAGAATAATGATAAATTAAGATTTTCAGAATCCACAAGATTTTTTGCATTACGAAATTATTTTAACGACAATTAAACATTTTCACATAATCTGTAGTTACTGTAATGCAAAATAATGTATAATATATAGCCTATATAAAAAACAAATGTTATATAAAATGTGTATTAATAATATTTATTAGAAAAAATAAGTATTTCAATTTAAAAAATTAAATTTAAAACATTGTATATTATTTATTACTGTAACAAAAATATACAATATTACAACAAATAGAATTAAATAAAAATCAACATTCAAAATAATGATACATTTAAAAAAAAATGTTTTTTTAGGGTCAATAAGATGTTTTGCATTGACTATTTTACCAGCCCGGCTAGCTCAGTCAGTAGAGCATGAGACTCTTAATCTCAGGGTCGTGGGTTCGAGCCCCACGTTGGGTGTGACTATTATATCTCTTTCTAGGGGGCAGTCGAGGCCTAATGGATAGCGAGTCGGACTTGTAAGCGGAAGGTTGTGGGTTCGAATCTCAGGTCCGGCAGGGATTGTTGGTGGGGGGAGTAACCTCCTTCAATACCACGACTGAGGTGTCCTTGAGCAAGACACCGAACCCCCAACTGCTGTAACATGGCTGCCCACTGCTCCGGGTGTGTGTTCACTTAGGATGGGTTAAATGCAGAGAATACATTTCACTACTGGTTATATACTCTCTATATAATTGTGTATGTGACAAATAAAAATAATCTTTAATCTTATAAAAAAAAAAATCTTATTTTCTTGACAAATAAACATTTCCAAATAATTTGTAATTACTGTAATATAATATAATATAACAATACACAAGTAACATTTAATATTTAAAAAATACATTTAAAAATTAATTAATTAAAAAAAAATACATATACTGCAATGCAAAAATATAATAAATATGAAAAACAAGATATAACATTTAATATTTAAAAATATATTTAAAAATAAATCAACAAAAATTATTTAAAACATTAACATAGTACTTGTACTGTAATATAAAAAATTACAGTAATTACAATCTAATGAAAATCAACATTCCCAAATTATCATCACTTTGATGTGAAAATATACAGCGGGAAAAAAGTATTTGACACATCAGCATTTTTAGCAGTAAGGGGATTTCTAAGTGGGCTATTGACACAAAATTTCCACCAGATGTAGCCATCAAGCCAAATATTGAATTCATACAAAGAAATCAGAACATTTAAGTATACAAGTTGAGTCATAATAAATAAAGTAAAATGACACAGGGAATAAGTATTGAACACATGAAGATAACAAGGTGCAAAATGGCATAGAAAGCAAGGAGATCACCTGAAATCTGTCAGTATTGAGAGAGAACCCCTGCCCCCTGTCAGTACTAATTGATATCAGCTGCTTTAGTCCTAATTGATGGCCTATAAAGGCTTCTCATTACCTAGGAGGCACACAGGAAAGACTTCATGATGGGCATTTCCAGAATGCTGAATGTTCCTGTGAGCACTGTGGGGGCCATTATCTGGAAATGGAAAGAGCATCAGTTCACCATAAACCGGCCACGATCAGGTGCTCCACGTAAGATCCCTGTCCGAGGAGTCCAAAGAATAATCAGGAGAGTTCTCCAAGAGCCAAGAACCACTCGGGCAGAACTTCAGGAAGACCTTGCATCAGCAGGTACTGTTGTTTCAAAGAAAACTATAAGCAATTCACTGAACCGCCATGGCATCCATGCACGCTCACCACGCAAGACTCCATTGCTGAACAAAAAGCATGTTGAGGCTCGGTTAAAGTTTGCGAAAGAGCATTTGGAGAAGCCTGTGGATTATTGGGAGACCATAGTATGGTCAGATGAAAGCAAAATTTAACTTTTTGGCAGTCATTCTACACACCATGTTTGGAGAAGAAATGGCACTGCCCACCACCCCAAGAACACCATACCAACAGTTAAGTTTGGGGGTGGAAGCATCATGGTTTGGGGCTGCTTTTCAGCAAGGGGTACTGGCAGACTTCATATTATTGAAGGCAGGATGAATGGAGAAATGTACCGGGACATTCTGGATAAAAATCTACTGCCATCTACCAGAAAGCTGAAAATGAAAAGAGGGTGGACATTTCAGCAAGACAATGATCCCAAACACAAGGCCAAGGACACAATGAAGTGGTTTCAAAGAAAGAAAATCAAGCTGCTTGAATGGCCCAGTCAATCACCTGACCTAAATCCCATAGAAAATCTATGGAGAGAACTGAAGATCAAAGTTCATAAAAGAGGCCCAAGGAACCTTCAAGATTTAAAGACCATTTGTGTGGAAGAATGGGCCAGAATCACTCCTCAGCAATGCAGACGACTGGTCTCTCCATACAAGAGGCGTCTAGAAGCTGAACCAACAAAGGCTTTTCTACAAAGTATTAAATAAAGTGTTCAATACTTATTCCCTGTGTCATTTTACTTTATTTATTATGACTCAACTTGTATACTTAAATGTTCTGATTTCTTTGTATGAATTCAATATTTGGCTTGATGGCTACATCTGGTGGAAATTTTGTGTCAATAGCCCACTTAGAAATCCCCTTACTGCTAAAAATGCTGATGTGTCAAATACTTATTTTCCCGCTGTATATCATATTATATATTTAAAAGAATATATAATATTAAATATTTGAATTTAAAAACAAAATTGAAATTTAAAACTTTATATAATATGTATTAGTGTAATACAAAAGAAATTACAATATTACAGTAATAAGAATTTAATGAGAATCAACATTCAGAATAATGATACATTTTAAGATTTTCAGAATCCACAAGATTTTTTGCATTACGAAATTATTTTAACGACAATTAAACATTTTCACATAATCTGTAGTTACTGTAATGCAAAATTATGTATAATATATAGCCTATATAAAAAAAAAAATGTTATATAAAATGTGTATTAATAATATTTATTAGTAAAAATAAGTATTTCAATTTAAAAAATTAAATTTAAATTTAAAACATTGCATATTATTTATTACTGTAACAAAAATATACAATATTACAACAAATAGAATTAAATAAAAATCAACATTCAAAATAATGATACATTTTAAAATTAAGAAAATGCCTTTTAGGGTCAATAAGATGTTTTGCATTGACATTATTTTCTTGACAAATAAACATATTTGCAAATAATTTGTAATTACTGTAATATAATATAATATAAAATAATATAATAATACACAAGTAACATTTAATATTTAAAAATACATTTAAAAATGAATTAATTAAAAAAAAATACATATACTGCAATGCAAAAATATAATAAATATGAAAAACAAAATATAACATTTAATATTTAAAAATATATTTAAAAATAAATCAACAAAAGTTATTTAAAACATTAACATAGTACTTGTACTGTAATATAAAAAATTACAGTAATTACAATCTAATGAAAATCAACATTTAGAATAATGATACACGCTTAATGTAATACCATAAAACATACAAATAGGCATTTTTTTTCTTTAATGCAAACTATAATTCTTTTGGTTTTGAGATGAAATGTCACTTGGACACGTTTCTTGAGATTGAGCCCATAACCTTCAGTCATGTTCTCCAACCAGAGCAGAAACACTTTAGAAAAACTTTAACTTGCATTATTTTTTATTTCTCCAACCAGAGGTCACAAACCCCCGCTGACCCCTGAACCACTGCCACAGAAGAGATTTCTCACGCTTTAAACCCTGACAGCAGAATGACACGCTACACCGGCGCCGAGCGCTCACAGGCCTCAGAAACAGCGTTATCCTTATATCAGAAATAACCAGAGAGCGGGATCTGAGGAGACATTTGCTCAAGCTTTCTCCAAGAAAACACAGAAATCTCTTTCTGAGACCTTGTTTGGCTTTAAACGAGCGCAGAAGTCGTGAATTCAGCATTACGGCGGCTCTGAGCTTCAAGACGGAGGTTTAAAGTTACGTACCTGTAGTCTGCTGTTTCTCTTCCTAATTCCACCTGTTTGCACTCTTTGTTTTTCTTTTGATCCTCCTGTCTCTCTCTCTTTATCTCTAGCTTTCTATTTCCACCACAGAGCCGTGCTAATGGTATCTGTGAGAGCGACAGACTGAGTGCATGTGTGTGTGTGTGTGTGTGTGTGTGGAGGGAGGGATTGTTTGTGTATTTGCTGCGAGCTGAAAGCCCAGCTGACTCGTGATCACACTCTCATTAATACAAGGTCATTCCAGGGACGAGAGAGAAAGAGCTGTCTGTCAGTCAGACGAGGATAAAAGTATGAAAGGAAACAGAATATATTCTGTCTGCTGCATGAAATTAAACTCCAGCACCTTTCACTGGATGAAGTTTCCCTCGACACACTGTAGTAAAGCGAAGCTGAGGTAATGCACCAGACCAGCCGTAAAACATGGTTTCAAACGAGCGCTATCACCGTGCCGTTTGTGCCGGCACGTCGCTAAGAAGATTGTCTGGTGTAAATGCATTTCTTTCAGCTTACTCTGGTACAAATAAATCAAGTGTTCTGTCTGAAAACAGGCCAACAGCAGCACTCCAACACCTGCCAGCGGTCTCAAACCCATCCATACACACACATGATATAACTAATCTCAGCACACAAGAGAGCTACTGACGTCTTACAGCAGTTTGGTTAGTTTAATGTGTTTTCTGCAGGCACACGGCCGAGCTTAACCCTGGTGCAAAAAAAAAAAAAATAAAAAAAAAAAATACTATAAATGGAACAATTCATTTAACTTTTAGACAAAATTTACAAAACAAATATGCATATGTGTTTTATGTCATCATATTTGATACACCAATCTTTTATGTCTCATACAGTATAATATAATCAAAATATAGAGGAAAAACACCTCAATTTATTTCATTATTATACATAAAATTAAAATTGAATTTTAAATCAGTATATTACAGGTGCATCTCAATAAATTAGAATGTCTTGAAAAAGTTATTTTTTTCTTGTAACTCATTTCAAAAAGTGAAACTTTCATATATTTTAGATTCATTACATGTAAAGTAAAACATTTAAAAAAAAAATTGTTTTAATTTTGATGATTAGAGCTTACAGCTCATGAAAGTAAAAAATCAGTATCTCAAAATATTAGAATATTTACATTTGAGTTTCAATAAATGACCATCCATACAGTATAAATTCTGGGTATCTCTTGTTCTTTGAAACCACAATAATGGGGAAGACTGCTGACTTGGCAATGATCCAGAAGACGAACATTGACACCCTCCACAAAGAGGTAAGTCACAGAAGGTCATTACTGAAAGGTGTGGCTGTTTACAGAGTTCTGTATCAAAGCATATTAAATGCAAAGTTGACTGGAAGGAAGAATTTGGGTAGGAAAAGGTGCACAAGCAACAGCGATGACCGCAAGCTTGAGAATACTGTCAAGCAAAGCTGATTCAAACACTTGTGAGAGCTTCACAAGGAGTGGACTGAAGCTGGAGTCAGTGCATCAAGAGTCACCACGCTCAGACGTCTTCAGGAAAAGGGCTACCAAGCCACTTCTGAACCAGAGACAATGTCAGAAGCATCATACCTGGGCTGTGGAGAAAAAGAACTGGACTGTTGCTCAGTGGTCCAAAGTCCTCTTTTCAGATGAAAGTCAATTTTGCATTTCATTTGGAAATCAAGGTCCCAGAGTCTGGAGGAAGAGTGGAGAGGCACAGAATCCATGTTGCTTGAAGTCCAGTGTGAAGTTTCCACAGTCAGTGATGATTTGGGCTGCCATGTCATCTGCTGATGTTGGTCCACTGTGTTTTCTGAAGTCCACAGTCAACGCAGCCATCTACCAGGAAATTTTAGAGCACTTCATGCTTCCTTCTGCTGACAAGCTTTATGGAGATGCTGATTTCATTTTCCAGCAGGACTTGGCACCTGCCCACACTGCCAAATGTACCAAAAGCTGGTTCAATGACCATGGTGTTACTGTGCTTGATTGGCCAGAAAACTCGCCTGACCTGAACCCCATAGAGAATCATAGAGAATCTATGGGGTATTGTCAAGAGGAAGATGAGAGACACCAGACTCAACAATGCAGATGAGCTGAAGGTCACTGTCAAAGAAACCTGGGCTTCCATACCACCTCAGCAGTGCCACAAACTGATCACCTCCATGCCACGCCGAATTGAGGCAGTAATTAAAGCAAAAGGAGCCCCTACCAAGTATTGAGTACATATACAGTAAATGAACATACTTTCCAGAAGGCCAACAAAAATGTTTTTTTTTTATTGGTCTTATGAAGTACTCTAATTTGTTGAGATAGTGAATTGGTGGGTTTTTGTTAAATCTGAGGCTAAATCATCACAATTAAAAGAACCAAAGACTTAAACTACTTCAGTCTGTGTGCATTGAATTTATTTAATACACGAGTTTCACAATTTGAGTTGAATTACTGAAATAAATTAACTTTTCCACGACATTCTAATTTATTGAGATGCACCTGTATATGTATTACTGTAATACAAAAAATAAAAATATTACAGTAATTAGAGCATAATGAGAATCAACATTCAGAATAACGATAAATTTAAGGATAAAGAAAATTACTTTTTAGGATTAATGAGATTTTTTGCATCATGACATTATTTACATGGCAAAAAACATATTTCTAAATAATCTGTAAATACTAGTGCTGTCAAACGATTAATCGTGATTAAATCGCATCCAAAATAAAAGTTTTTGTTTACATAATATATGTATGTGTACTGTGTATATTTATTATGTATATATAAATACACACACATACCGTATATATTTTGAAAATATTTACATGTATATACATTTATATTCTTATATTTTATATTATATATAAATATATTTAATATATAAACATAACATATTTTTCTTAAATATATACATGCATGTGTTTGTATTTATATATACATAATAATACACACAGTATACACACATATATAGTGTAAACAAAAACTTTTATTTTGGATACGATTAATCGCGATTAATCATTTGACAGCACTAGAATTACTGTAATACAAAAATAGTATATTACATTGTATATATTTAAATCAATATATCATATTAAATATTTTAACTTAAAAATAAAACAGAAATTTAAAACATTATATAATATATTATATAATTAGACTAAAATTTTGTTTTTTTATTTATTGAACTTTTAGACAAAAGGAGTATGTGTGATATATTTGATATATCAGGATTTTATGACTCATATAGTCTGATATAGTGAAAATGAATTAAAAACAGCAAAATTTTATTCAGAGATTCAAACTGAGCAAAAATATGCAATTTGCTGCAGATGCTGATATTTATATGATGAAATTCTGATGCTTATAATGTAATCTTTATAACAGATACTGACATAAAATGATATAAATATGTTGCAATTTAAAAGTAGGTATAAAATATTTATTTTTGATACATACAGAAGTGGGGGGTGAGGGTGAGAATTTCAACATTGTTGTTACATTTACATTTATGCATTTAGCAGATGCTTTTATCCGAAGCGACTTACATTGCATTCAAGTTACAGTTTCTACATTCTATCAGCTCTTGCTTTCCCTGGAAGTTAAAGCTGCTTGATTTTGTTTCTGTTTGTCTTCCTTGTCTTAACAGATCGTGAATTGGAGTAGTATTTTTGTATTATGCAAAATGGCATGTCTGATTTATCATGGCTGATTGTGATTTGGTATTGGTAATTATCGAGGGTAGGATCTGATAAGCCTAGGGCTTCTACCTACCCTTTTTCGAATGGGTTGAATATATGTAAAAAAAAAAAAAAAAAAAAAATAAAAATATATATTATATATATATATATATATATATATATATACACTGTATATATATATAAAAAAATTGTATTCGTTGATCTGTCTTTTAAGTTTTTTGTTATTCATTTATATATGTTTTCCTTTTATTTTTATAGTTCAAAATAAATAAATATCAGTAGTCACTCTTCAATAATTTCTATATCTTCAATAATATGTCTTAATAAGATGAGATTGAAATGATCCAAACATATAATGCAATGCAGTCCAATGCTGATTGAGAGATGAAGAAATAAACGCTCCTCAGAAGATGTGGGATGAAGATCATTCCTCCGCTGAGGAACAGTGAAAGTGAAGCTTCTGGAAACAAACGCTCCTCAAAAGATCCTGATGATCTGATTTGAGACGCACTGATTTTACTAGAAAATGATTGATGGAGAATCAAGTAAAGCTGAGCTGCTTCAGTCCAGTAAGTGTTCATCTGAAATATTACTACAGTTATTCTCAAGTTTCTTTGATAAAAATTAGATTTGACAGCAAAACGACATGAAGCACAAGCTGAAGGTGGACGTTTGTACTAAAAGGCCTTTTACTTGCTAAAAAAGTTTAATTGTCAATCAGATGACAGAAATGCATGAAGTAAATTGTGTTCAACAGGTTTAACAGCAAAGTTTTGATCATGTGGATCATTTAAAGTGGCACATCAAAATGATACAGGCTTTATAGGGTTAAAAGCTGGTGCCCAGATGCAACAAACCCTGTATACACAAACACTGATTACTAATTAGACTCCAGCTGTAAAGGTTAAAACACAAAGGCCTGGTTTCACAGACAGGCCTTAGACTAAACCAGGATGAGGCCATTTAAGTCATTTTTATAAATGTATCTTAGAAAAAAACATTACTGGTGTGCATTTTGAGACAAAATAAAGGCACTGATATATTTTGAGATCAGTCAGAGCAAGTTTCTTTTAGTTGAAACAGCTCAGATTTAGATTTTAGTCTGGGATTAGGTTTAAGCCTTGTCTGTGAAACCGGGGGAAAGAGTTAAATGACTTGTTATCAGCCCTGATATTCCCTAACTTCAACAAAAGGATCGCAGAAGGACGCGCTAAACGAAACATCTGTAATAAAGTCATCAGTCCAGATGGAAAATCCATCTGTGATTCTACCAAGAGAGAAAAATCCCTCATATACACACACATCCGTCGCATGAAGACAATCACTTCAGTATGAAATATTAATACAGGCAGTCAGGGACAGAGACGCTCTCAACACCTGCAGAAACACGGCTCTCTTCCTCCTCTCATTTCCTGCTCATGAATAATACACTTCCATCTGCATCCCTCCATCTCCCTTTCTTTCCTTCTCTATGTGTTTCTTCACTGAGGAAAGCCCAGAGCGCACGAGGTCGCGTCACACGAACCTCTGATCTGAATATGGCTATATTGTTATTTACACGCAAGCTGTCCTTCCATAGGCCCTCAGCAGCCTTTGAGTGTGTCTGATGAAACGAAACGAAATCTCCAATTAATGCCGCTACGTCAGTCAGGACGCCCGCTGAATACTAGAAAACGCTTTCTCTCTGAGTCTGCACACATTGACATGCATCAACACAAACTCACTTGCATCACTGAGCACAGCACTGATGATGCACGTCTGTTTCTGATGATACGAGACACTTCACTGATACTGTGCTCAATAACAAATAAGATCTAGTCATTCTTTATCTGGAATTGTGTTGGTTAGTTATGTTTATGAAAAACTTTTATGAGTCAATGCAAAAAAAGGATGAAAAGAAAGATACTGTAACAAGCTCATTTAAAAGTCGTGTTTTGTTTTTTTGTAAACCTAATCTTTCGTTTCATATGGTTTTAGAAAATCTAATGTGAATCTGAATTAAAGATATAATAACTACTGCTTTTGACGGCCTAGAGGGGTATTTTAAAAAAATTATATTAAAATAAATTTTCCCTCGCATATTGACAAAAAAATCATTTTTTTTCCGCTTTTATGTCAGTGCAAAAGAAAAGGATGAAAAATAATAAACAATAACAATTTAATGTGTTTTGTCTTTGGTTTCATACATTTTTGAAAACCATTTCCAACAATTTTTATTTAATGACTCTAAAAAAATAAAAAAATAATAATTATATATATAAAACAAATCAAGTCAGAAGCAAGAGCTAAGCAAAACATTTGTAATAAAATAATACATACATAATATAAAATATTAATAATAAAAAATATTTTTTTTAATGTTTTACATTTTATTTTTAAGAAATATTTTTAAATATGTCAAAAAAAAAAAAAAAGTAACACTACTGATTTATTTACAATGCCACACAGTTTACCCACAATGCAACACACACAGCACCAATTTCACTTCAGACTAACACAATAAGCCACTTGAGGCCATGTGTCTATTACCGCGGGTAAGTGATCTTAACCCAGTGACCTTGGTAAAATCACTGTAATGAACAGCCTCAAGTGGCTGTTAACAGCAGCAACACTAATAAAAGACACTAATGTTCAATAAATATTTATTAATATTAATCTTAATAAAGTAGTATAATTCATTAGTCTAACTGTGGACTGGCTATACAGAACGTGCGTGACAGTTTATCATAATTTCATTACAACTTCAAACGCGACTAATCAAATCAGAAATGAGTCTGAACTCTGTTTTGTAAAGTAAATTAATCTACTGTCTCTCTCTCTCCACCAATGCACGTCTTTCGTCTCTCGCATGTATTTATGAGTCCATGTTTGTCTTTTTGAGCTCAAAATCTCATTAATGTAGTACACGATGGTTTCAGAGCTCAGAAACCGCAGGAACACGAGCTAATAGTTTTGCATAATTCAGTACAATGGTTGTAATGATAAATAAATTGCTTCATTTTCTCGCTGTCTAACGTAATTTGCTTTTCATTGTAAACGTGTATGTGGTACCTGGTTGATCACGCTGAGGTGCTCATCCGCCGTGTCCTTCTTGAAAAGAGCGACTCAAGGAAACTCAGAAAAAGCAGAGGAAATCAAATTAATCTCCAAGCTAAACACACACACACATTTACACACGGCTTTGATTTCTCTTGTTGTTAAAAGTAAGCTGGATAATGAAAAGACGGGTAAAACCTTTCACAATGATTTACGCCAAAATCCTCCTCCAAACTTTGAATCTTCATTCAGCCAAAAAACAATCTGCAGGCCGTCGAGCGCATCCATGTGATGCCAGATTCTGAATAATTGGGACTTTTGGAAAGAAGCGTGTGTGTGTGTGTGTGTGTGTGTGTGTGTGGTGATTGAAAAACCCCTCGGAGCGGTTCAAATATTAAAACCATGAGGCGGCTGTTGCTTTGCATATTTCACTGCATGTGCTCAGAAATCTGCTGTTTTCCACTGATCCAGAAAAACCAAGTCAAACTGAGAGTTTAAAACGCTGTAGAAACACACACACAGATGTATTAAAGGACGTCCCATAAACAGCATCAGTGACATGCTGTCCATTTCCACAGACATCATTTTGACTCATCAAAACAAGTTACTGTACAGTAATGCAAGTGTGCCTGAGGGTATAAGAAAGCAGAAAGGTGAAGCTCATGTTTTCAGTTCAAGCACCTGCATGAATTATTCAATAAAAACTTGCCTAAATCATCATTTTGAGGTGCAACTTCTGTTCTAGGTGGATGAATTTCTGCTGATGTAATTTCTGTTGCTCCATGTAAACAGTGTTTTACTGACAGTTGCGTTATGTTCCTTTGTGGTATCTTGGCACATATCAAGTAAAGTTTAGCTTCCAGCTAAAATACAAGTCCATAATCCATATTAACGCTTCCTCCAGTGAAAAAGTGTTCTGGTCTGATTCAGGAGAGAAATCTGCACAGATCAAGCAGCGTTTACAAGCCAAAACAGTTCTGAACATATTTGTGGGTGTATTTTGATGTAACAGGAGACAGACTTTATCACTGGAGGAAGTGTTTTAATGGACTATGGACCTGTATTTTAGCCAGAAGCAATGTTTTGAAAATATCTTAATGATAGATTTGTTTCAGCTTTTGTCTTCTCCAGATGTTAACTGATGGACTGGAGTGGTGTGGATTACTTGTGGATTATTGTGATGTTTTTATCAGCTGTTTGGACTCTCATTCTGACGGCACCCATTCACTGCAGAGGATCCATTGCTGAGCAAGTGATGTAATGCTACATTTCTTTAATCTGATGAAGAAACAAACTCATCTACATCTTGGACGGCCAGAGGGTGAGAAAATTTTCTGCACATTTTCATTTTTGGATGAACTATTCTTTTGATTTTTTCATTTAATGTAAATGTAACAAAACTCATGGAAAAATGGGCCCCTTAAAATGTTGAATTAATAAAAATACTTACTGTATCAAAACATTTCCTCATCAAACTGAGTTTGTGTTGGTATTTTGGCACAAATTCATCATCAAGTTACTCAGAAGTCAACATGGACAGGTTGTGTGACGTCCACATACTAATAAGCCATGAACAAAACTACACAAGGAAGAAAAAATCATGCAACCCAGAGGACATTAAATCCAATAAAACTTATAAAAATACTGTGATGCAAAACGGGAGAAAAGTGCTGCTATACTGCTAAAACTCTCTCTGCACACAGAGGAGAGAGAGAGAGCTCTGGATGAGATCCTAATATCCCATTACTGAGCGGAGCAGTGCGTTTCCCCTGATCTCAGTATGAAATGTTATTAAACAGAGCTGGATTACACAGCAGACGGCTGTAATCTCTAATCTAACCTCAGCGCTGCCCACATAATCCCCAGGATTACAGACAATAAAAACTTCAATCTCTTTAAACACTGCTTTAAACTTTGAGCACACTTCTCAGAGCTCGTTATGAATCGCATGCATTATTAATCAGAATATATTAGCTATTATAAATTTAAATACTTAGATGCACACGGATTGTGCATTAATTTCCATGGCAACCCCGAGCCTGACATTGGAACTCAATAACACGATCTTTCCTCCCAAATGAGTTATTTAATGAGGAGGAGGAGGATTTCATTTAATCCGGTTATATATTAGCAAAGTCAACAGAACGTTGCTCTTTTATTTTATTAAAGCCGTAAGAATATTATTGCTGGAGAATGTTCTAGTCTCTCCATTATCAGATTCAAATGAGATTATCAGAGGTTCATCTCCACTTTCGGAAACACAAATGCATGCGAAACGCTAAAGTTAGAAAGCACAAGATGCATTCAATTGCGTGCACACACAAGCATAATTTATTTTCTCAAATGCATTGATTGAGAAGTCTAGTTTCTTGTCAATAAATGAATCATTAGATAAATGTAATCAATTGCAACAGCATTTTGGCACCACATATATCTACATCTTTTACTCATTAGTATGTGTGCAAGAGATAACGGATGTTTTTAGCCTTCATTTATCAAGTTCACCTTCATCAGGTCATGCTGCATGAAATATACGGTCATGCCGACCTGTAAAAATCAAGAGTCAATGATTCAACAAGAGTCTGCACCACAAACTCAAAGCATTTATAGCCACAGACCAACCACCAACATGAGTCAGACCATTAACCCGCCCACTTCCTGTCTGCTAACCGCACATACATCACTGCTTATCACAATCAAACACAGCGGGTCGCCGTGTATCGAACCAACAGCCGATCAATGAGTGCTTACTGGACAAGGTTTCCCCTTCCTCTTTCTCTCATATATTATGAAGGGAATCGCAGGGATGATTTGCTTCCTGTCAAATCTATTAAGACGAATAAAGACGCATCAGTCATGACAGCCAGAGGAGGATATTAACTAACACTTCTTACTCGGTTTCTAATCTCCTGAATAATAAAACCATGTTACATCATGTGGGAAAGTGGATTATAAACACTCATCATTCTGTAATCGCTGCGTCTTCTAAACCACAACACATTTGCTGAAAATAATCTGTGTCATTTGATATTTCTCTTCCCAGTATAAACAAATATTGAAAAATAAAAATACAAACAGTTTCAGGTGTGATGAAAGCTTGAGAAATACTTCACACCAAAATCAAAAGAAAAAAATAGAGAAAAAATAATAATATATATATATATATATATGTGATATACGTATATCCAATTCTCACTCCAATAATTAAAAAAAACAATAAATATTTGTAGATTATATTTGTAGAAATTAAGTATTTAATATTTATATATTTCAATTAAATATAAATTCTAATTTATTTACATGATATTAAATTATATAAACATACCAAATTACATTTACTAGTAATATATATTATTCATTTATATATTCATTTATATAAAAAAATAAGAAATTATGTTGTTTATATTATATATATATATTATATATATATATATATATATATATATATATATATATATGACAGCATGATTATAGCACAGGTGTGCCTTAGGCTGGCCACAATAAAAGGCCACTCTAAAATGTGCAGTTTTACTGTATTGGGGGGGTCCGGGGGGGTCCAAAAACCAGTCAGTATCTGGTGTGACCACCATTTGCCATCTCCTTCGCATAGAGTTGATCAGGTTGTTGACTGTGGCCTGTGGAATGTTGGTCCACTCCTCTTCAATAGCTGTGTGAAGTTGCTGGATATTGGCAGGAACTGGAACACGCTGTCGTATACGCCGATCCAGAGCATCCCAAACATGCTCAATGGGTGACATGTCCGGTGAGTATGCTGGCCATGCAAGAACTGGGATGTTTTCAGCTTCCAGGAATTGTGTACAGATCCTTGCAACATGGGGCCGTGCATTATCATGCTGCAACATGAGGTGATGGTCGTGGATGAATGGCACAACAATGGGCCTCAGGATCTCGTCACGGTATCTCTGTGCATTCAAAATGCCATCAATCACTTGTGTTCGTTGTCCATAACATACGCCTGCCCATACCATAACCCCACCGCCACCATGGGCCACTCGATCCACAACGTTGACATCAGCAAACCGCTCACCCACACGACGCCATACACGCTGTCTGCCATCTGCCCTGTACAGTGAAAACCGGGATTCATCCGTGAAGAGAACACCTCTCCAAAGTGCCAGACGCCATCGAATGTGAGCATTTGCCCACTCAAGTCGGTTACGACGACGAACTGCAGTCAGGTCGAGACCCCGATGAGGACGACGAGCATGCAGATGAGCTTCCCTGAGACGGTTTCTGACAGTTTGTGCAGAAATTCTTTGGTTATGCAAACCGATTGTTGCAGCAGCTGTCCGGGTGGCTGGTCTCAGACGATCTTGGAGGTGAAGATGCTGGATGTGGAGGTCCTGGGCTGGTGTGGTTACACGTGGTCTGCGGTTGTGAGGCCGGTTGGATGTACTGCCAAATTCTCCGAAACGCTTTTGGAGACAGCTTATGGTAGAGAAATGAACATTCAATTCAAGGGCAACAGCTCTGGTGGACATTCATGCAGTCAGCATGCCAATTGCACGCTCCCTCAAAACTTGCGACATCTGTGGCATTGTGCTGTGAGATAAAAGAGTAGCCTTTTATTGTGGCCAGCCTAAGACACACCTGTGCAATAATCATGCTGTCTAATCAGCATCTTGATATGCCACACCTGTGAGGTGGATGGATTATCTCGGCAAAGGAGAAGTGCTCACTAACACAGATTTAGACAGATTTGTGAACAATATTTGAGAGAAATAGGCCTTTTGTGTACATAGAAAAAGTCTTAGATCTTTGAGTTCAGCTCATGAAAAATGGGGGGAAAAAAACAAAAGTGTTGCGTTTATAATTTTGTTCAGTGTATATATATGCACACACACTCAGAAATTTTATATATATTTATTTATATAGTAAAGTAAAAGATTTTAATTTTTGGTGAATTAATTGAATTCAAAATAATTTATTTAAATTTTGTGACTGCCCTTAATAATAATAATATTTTGCAGGAGGGAGGGTGCTTAATTTATAATATGAATAATGGGCTTCATTTTCTTTCTGCGAATCCTAACTTCTTATAAACATTTTTTTTCATTTTTCTTTTAAGAGTGAAACATGACCCAACATTTCTTTAAGAGACTCAACCAATATCTTAAATGATTTACCGAGAGGAGTAAATAGGTTTGGGAGTTTTTAAATTGCTGGGTTTAAGATGAGAGATGTATTTGATCTACAGAGAGAATGAGTCTGGTCTATCGAGAGAAATATGAGACATTTGTGTAACTTTAATAAAGTTCCTATGGCCTGCTGCTCAGTGCTGCGCGCTGTAATTGCTAGATGAGGCATTCCTGCTTTGCATCCCAGCAGATCGTGTCTATATCTACCCACGCACGGGGAAACGGCGGCCGTCTGGTTACCTGAGCAACGAATTTCCACCGTCCCTCCATTCATCACCCTGCACTGCAGTGTGATCCTCAAACACACACAGTTCACACGGTGCAAAGACACATCCAGGAACTCTCTGTTCTCATGTGCAGACTGACACTGCTTGAACAGAAAAGGTAAATGTGTCGCTCTAATGTGTCGCTTTAACTCATGCAAGCAATTTCAATATAAAATCGTGTCCCATTTGAGTTTTAAAATTATACCATACAGGGCAAAAGTTTAGAATAATTACATTTTTAATATCTTTGAAAGAAGTCCCTTCTGCTCACCAAGGCTGCATTTATTTGATTAAGAATACAGTAAAAACTTAAATATTTTTTTAATTTAAAACAACTCTTTTCTATTTGAATATGTTTTAAATTGTAATTGATTGCTGTGATCAAAGCTGAATTTTCATCATCATTACTCCAGTCTTCAGTGTCACATGATCCTTCAGAAATCATTCTAATATGCTGATTTGCTGCTTAAGAAACATTTCTTGATTACTATCAATGTTGAAAACTGCTTGCAATTCAACATTTGTACTAGTTCTGCATTTAAGCATGAAATATCATGTGGCTTGTTGAAGATAGGTGTGTTATTACTTTTCTAAATGACGAGTCTAACCATTTTCACTTGGCGGATAAATGTAAGTGAAAATAATCTCATACTTCCATACACTGAGGCATATCTACAGAGACATGTACGGAGCCTTTTCACTTGTGCCTGTAAGCAATTTTCTTCAGAAAAACATAAGAATCAAGTTATTTTGCCGTTTGGTTTGGTGCCGCCAGTGGCACAGAAATTGCTTAGAGCAGCTTTAAGTATAATTGCATGTGTACGTGTTTGTGCGTGTGTGTTTTTGTGTCCGTTTTGATGTTGAAATTCATCACTCTGTACCTGATTGTGTGCGTGTGTCCCGTCTCCAGACTGACAGCTCTACAGTAGCAGCTTACTGCTGCAGATCACAGTGGAACCCAATCTCCAAGTGTCCCAGAGATCTGGTTAATTTCTCCATTCCACCAGCACAGAACATGCGTTTCTCTATATTGCCCTAGAACAAAACAAAAAAACAATGTGAGACATTTCTAGGTACAGATTAATCTCCCGTACACAACCTACAAGCGTTTTTTTAAAGACAGGTAAGATTGCAGTGGTGAGCGATTCGGCTCAATTGCGCTGCTGTCATCTCCGTTTTTTCTGAATTGACGTTACACCTTTAAAAAGCACGATTCTGCAGCTTGAACACTGGCCGTCTCATGGCTTTGGTCCTCAATCCCTGAAGCCAAATCCATATAACATCCACCAGAGGATAACTACATTGCTCAAGTTGCATGTTTGACATGTTCCTGGTCTTATTTTGAGCACTTCATCAATGCATGTTATTCTCCACTCAGCTGCTGAAGGATTTCATTGCTGTCTAGGAGAAACAAGTGAGGATTAAAGGAATAGTTCATGCAAAAATGGAAATTTGCTAAAAAAATGAATCACCCTCAGGCCATTCAATATGTAGATGAGTTTGTTACTTCATCAGATTTGGAGAAATGTAGCATCACATCACTGTATCAGCAATGGATGCTCTGCAGTGAATGGGTGCCGTCAGAATGAGAGTCCAAACAGCTGATAAAAACATCACAATAATCCACACCACTCCAGTCCATCAGGTAACATCTTGTGAAGCCAAAAGCTGCATGTTTGTGATAAACAAATCCATCATTAAGACTTTTATAATTGTGTTTTCAGAAAACAATTGTCAAAATTAAGTGAGTTTTTGCTTGAAACAAGCAAAATAATCTGCCAATGGGGTAAGAAAAATAATAATGTTTTCTGTTTGACATAAGATTATTTTTCTTATCCCATTGGCAGATTATTTTGCTTGTTTCAAGCAAAAACTCACTTAATTTTGACAATTTTTTTCTGAAAAGACAATTATTTTTACTTGTCTAGAAAATCCTTCTTGATTTAAGAATTTTTAGATATTTTGGCTGGAAACAAGACAAAAAATCTAAGTAAGAAAAACATTTTTTGCAGTGTGGTTTTGTGCTCCAGGGTCACATATGTGTAGAGAACTTGTATTTTAGCCGGAAGCATTGGTTTGAAGTTGAAAACATCTTAATGATGGATTTGTTTCTTTTGTCTTCTCAAGATGTTAACTGATGGACTGGAGTGGTGTGGATTACTTATGGATTATTGTGATGCTTTTATCAGCTGTTTGAACTCTCATTCTGACGGCACCCATTCAATGCAGAGGATCCATTGGTGAGCATGTGATGAAACGCTGAATTTCTCCAAACCTGATGAAGAAACAAACTCATCTACATCTTGGATGGCCTGAGGGTGAGCACATTTTCATTTTTGGGAGAACTCATCTGAGGTTTTCTTTTCCTGTGAGACATGACCAGAATTAGATATGAATGTTTGCCTGTTTTGAAGTATTCCATTACCCACAACAACCTGGACAGATGCACCTGCATATCAAGAGCCCTTTCAAGAAAACTTTGTGTCTTTGCCCTTGGCATTGATGGTCTGTTTGTCTATATATCCCACTGTTCGCCACAGAGATGAGACATCAGCTGAAAAGGTGACTGGCACTTTGTAAGCAGCTCTGGTCCATCTGGTGAAATTGTGCATTTAATTCAATTTCTGCGAAGGTCTGAATTCATGTGTGAAAGCTGAAATGAGATGCACCCATTACGCATACACCGAGGTTCGACACTACAAACGTGGAGGGCATGCAAAGAAGCCTTTTGACATGGTATAATTCATTTAATTCATATACTATCAAAGATAACATTTTGTATAAAACACTTTGTTTAGCTTTCCAAAGGGCCACATAATATTACTTAGGCAGGCAGCAAGTGCTCTGTCACCAAAATGATATATTGTTATGTCAAAGGATTAGTTCATTATGAAATAATGCCATTATTTACTTTTTCAAACTCATATGCTATATTTTTTACTATAAAACATAAAACAATCTTTATGCTGCTCTTAATGGGTTTGGAATCAAATAATGGAATGTAAAAATAATGACAGAACACTTAAAAATAAAGGTTCTTTATGAAGAATCTTTAACATCCATGGAATCTTTCCATTCCAAAAAAAGTTCTTTATAATGAAAAAATAAATTATTTTAACTTAAGAATCGTTCACTGAAAGCTTTTTTTGTGGAACCCAAAATGGTTCTTGGCTTTGCTGCAAAACCCCTGTTTTTTAACCTTTATTTTGAAGAGAGAAGATCATCTGGGACAAACTGTTCCTTTAACAGAAATGGATCAAAGTGAACATTTTTTTATGGAAAATGACATTTCCACATTGCAGTTTCCAAGAGCAGTTTACCTTTGACTGAAAGATCTTGCAGTGCTTGGCTGACTGGAGTTCGGACAGAGGCTTTGTCAATTCTGATGTAAGGACTGTTTGAGAGAGAGACAGCGTAAAAGAGAGGAGGAAAACTGACAATGACAATATTGGTGAACAAACAAATTGCGTCAGCATTGTAGAGGATTTGATGCAGCGTCGTGTCCCACATGGATGAAGCGCCGCAGACAGTGCAGGAGAGCCCTGGGAGATGAGCACACATAACAGAATGCCGACAGAAACACCTGGGCCCCTCAAATATCACAGCTCCTGCCTCCGATCTGTCTTTCTGGCTGTCCAATACTCTTGCTTGAGCGATATATCTCTCTACATTTCTCATTTTTTCTGTTTATTAAAGGAAAAGTTGACATAATAAAGGAAATTATGTAATTATTTACTCACCCTAGTCCTTCCAAACCTGTACATTGTGGTTTGCTTTTTTCCTGAGGAACAAAGTAAACAAGGAGAATTTTGGGTTATTTTATATACAACAGACTATAGTCTCCCAAGACGCAAAAATGACCACAAAGAACCATAGAGTACATTCAAATTGTGCTTTGAAAGTATATGAAGGAGAGTAAGTTTTCATTTTTGAGTGAACTAACCTTTTATGCATATGACAGTGTAGAAACAGCAGCCACAGGACCCCACTGTGATTAATAAGTGCCACGCAATGAACTGATCTTCGTTTAGCTGTAGGACTCTCAGACACCATATGCTGGAGAAAAACAAGCTAATGAAATAAAAGGAAACACACATGAGAATTTACCGACAATGAACTTCTTTTTGCACACCAGCAAGAGAGTGAGGTTGTTTGGGAACCACTTGTGGGTTTTTGATTTTCTTTAAAAGAAAATCAAATGTGAAATTATCTGAAAAACCCTGCAATGTCCTAAAGTCAAATTACATGGATGCATACTGCCATCTAGTGACTTTATTCAATTCAGCTCTTTTCTCCCAACCTGTGGTCACTGCAGCCCCTGCTGACTTAAAAGAATAGTTCAGAAATGAAATTCTGTCAAAAAATAAATAAATAAATTCTGTCATTATTATTTACTCACTCCTAGGACGTTTGCCTAGTTGGACACTAATGAATTACTAAATACTGGTGCATTATAAAATATAGTTATCCAAATAAAAAAACAAGCCAGTTACAAACTAACTAGTAGTTTCTAATGCCCTAATGTGAAACGTATGCGTCAATTTAAGGACGACTGAACAGGTGAAACTGTCCCATGTGGTCGTTATTGGCTATGTCATATTCTGGAGGGAGGAGTTGTTTACTAATGCTTCTAGTGAAACGAACGTTAACGGACTGAAGTGAAAGGGTGGGGTGTGAGGGACAGATAAAGTAGGTTTCGCAATACATCTCCAACAGTAGTGCAAAGTACAATTTACAGTGTTTTAGAAGTAGAGACTGCCTGCTTCGGTACAATCACTGTCAGATTTTTTTCAGTATTAAGTGTTTCTACTAAGAACTGAATTCAATCATGGCGGATGATTTGGCCTTTCTGGAGGAGGATTTGACCTGTTTCGTCTGTTGTGATATCTTCACTGATCCGGTCACTCTGAAATGTAGCCACAGTTTGTGTGAGGAATGTCTCCAGCTTCTCTGGGAGACTCAGGACGTCCCGCAGTGTCCGGTCTGTCGCAATGAATGCTCTCACGACGAGCCCACCAAGACCCTGGCGTTCAGAGCGCTCTGTGAGTCCTTCAAGAAGAGAAAACCCACAGCTGTTTCAGGAGATGTTTGTCCAGAACATAAAGAGGCGCTCAAACTCTTCTGCTTCGAGGACCAGCAGCCCATCTGTGTGGTCTGTTACACATCAAAGAAGCATGAAAATCACAAGTGTTCTCCTGTCGACGAGGCTGCTGGGAATTTAAAGGTATGAAGAGTTTGGAATCTGATCTGACTGACTTTTGGTATCTTCAAGCTCAATATTAAAGGGCATATTGCAGGTTACAGACCCCAGTCAGTCGATGTATAGAAAAATAATGTTAGCTAATGTAATCAGGCAATAGCAAAGCTAGTATTGGTCATCTATGAGTATTGATACTTACCAGTAACAAAACTAATTAGCGTTGATCAGGCGTGTCACACTCGTTAATATCCGACACTAACGTTGATATAGCGGCTTCTCATCACCGCAGGAGAGAGAGAGAGATAAACACGTTTTTGTTTCATTAAGTGTTTGTGTGGTAAATGCGAGGCCATGGTCACAGCTGAGGAAAGTTAGTGCTGCAGGGAGTTACCGGGTCTTAGTGGAGAATGTGACCCCCACACTTGATGTGCAGTGTCTGTCTCTGCACCCAGGCTTTGAGGCTTGCTGTCTGAACCCGTATGTGCTACAGATAGCCTATGTGCACTTCAGACAGGAGCATGGACCTCTCCAGGCCAGCAGACGCATGTATGTTTAGGGCAAAAATCATTTATTACTCTGAGCTAAATACTTGTATGTATGTATAAATACACAGTAAATTAAAGATTTGAATATTAAAACAATCTGAATAATTGTATCAATTACAAGTTGCCTATATTTAGGTCACAACTACCCGTAAGTCACACTTTTTGATGCCATTGGTATTAGACAATCAATATTGACAGCATACAGACAAGTTGTCCGCTGGGCGGTCGCCGTGATTTTGCCAAGTAAGACATGTTCCTGGATCAACATCTTTTGTTGATCCTGGATCAACATTACAGTCCAAAAATATAGATTTAACCCAATCCCTACCCCTAAACCTAACCCTACCCATAATTTATTCCTAAAATCAGTGTGAAATGATAGCTGATTAACAAGGGTGTAGAAGCACCTAACCCTGATCATAAGCCTAAAACAGATATTTCCTGAAAAGTTATCCCTCAATTCTGATTGGTTGATTGGAATGACGTTCCAGGATCAACAAGGATGTTGATCCAGGAACATGTTGTACTTGGTGAAATCACGCTCACCTCCGCTGGGCCTATGGTGTTCTGAGCAGCCCTTACCTGCATGTGTTGTGTCAGCCATTAGAAGACCGTTTCCAGAGGAAGGACTTTATAAAGGTTTTGAATGGCCCCATTTTGGTGACAATAAAAAATAATCACAATCACAAATTGTCTTACTGTATAAAAACTTGTTTATGAAGTTTACATCAGATATATATCAAGCAGATCTGCATTTATGGTTAATTCAATTCATTTTTATTTATATAGCACTAAATCATAAATATTATTTTGTAGCACTGTTAGTACTTAACTCAAAACACAATATTCCAACTGTTAATAAATATATATATGTATATATATGTGTGTGTGTAGATGTACCAAACATATACTACCAAAAGAAAAATATACCATCTGACACATTTAAAACATTTAACAATCTTTCAGTGTGGGTATCACACTAAAGCCGGGCTCACACTGCAAGTCCTTTAGGATTGTTCTTGTCAGACTGTACGAACATGATCATGTCACACTGTGGGATCTCAGTTGTTATTAATGTCAGACTGTACGACAGTCAAGACGAGTTAAGAAAACTTTTTATATTATCAATCCATACACGTCCAGTGACTACAAACTGCATTGCACGCGGGACCGAAATGTTGGCTATTTCTGAGCACTTCGGTTTGGAACGACACTTCAATATGGTGGCCATGATTGTTTTCAATCCGAAGTGCCCTTCGGAGGGTGATATATCCTGTTTGGAACGCACGGTGACTCGCCTGCTCAAAGCAGAGCCCGGCAGACGACTCCCTTATGTAACGTAATATGACGCGATGTTGAAAAAAAAGCGGGTTTTGAGAACTGTCAAGGAAAGAGTCACTTTTTCTTCAAAATTTGTGCCCTCATATCTTGTAAAATGTTTTCAAATCCTGCATTAACGGTTCATATGGTATTTTCATACAAGGTTATATATTCATTTGGAAAAAACATTTAACCTGCAATATGCACTTTAAGAGTTTATTATGTGATTCTAGGGAGATCTCAAGACACAGATGGACAGACTTCAGGTGACACTTGCTGACCTCAAGAAAGCCCAAAAGAGCTGTGTGAAACAGGCTGAGCTCATTAAGGTATGTGTTAGTAAGGTGTGTTAGTATTGTCATCAGTAGTGAAGATTTACATCAACTTAAAGGACTAAATCTCCTTAAACCATTTTAGAAACACACCAGTATAACAGAAAACCAAATCAAGAAGGAATTTGAGAAGCTCCATCAGTTTCTTACAGAGGAAGAGGAGAAACAGATCAGATCCTTGCGCAAAGAAATGGAACGTCAAGATGGTAAACTCAAGGCCAGAATAGAAAAGTTGCCCAAACAGATTTCAGATCTGTCTGAGAGGATGGCAGCCTTCTGGCAGGACATGGAAGCTGAAAACATCTCATTTCTCCAGGTACAGAGTAAACACTCAATGTGAAGCCAGGGACCAAAAGTCCAGCAGAGAGCTCTAATCTGCAGCAAGCATGTCTGATAATCGATATTCATGATGTTTGCTCAACCATGTGTGTTATTTTTTCACATTCAGAATTACAGCAATACATTAAAAAGGTGAGTCTTTCACGAGTAACATTTTTGATATAACTGCAATCCATTTTACCCTTTGAACACCAAATATCTATTTGTTTATGTGACAGACTCAAATGCCCATCAGTACCAAACAGGACCCCTGTATTACAGCAATATCAGCACCATCCCATTCAGACAATGATCTTCACCACTTGGGCCAGAATGCAGAACCTTGTGGAACAGCGTAAGTAATGGCATCTGCTTAGATTGTATGCTGTTATTCTTTTCCATGGAACACAAATGGAAAACATCATTCAGCTCTTTTCCATATAGTTCACAATGACCAGAGGCTGTCCAACATGGACCAAAAACACCATGAAATGTTGCGTTCATGGACATGTTGTAATTACCATAATTACGAAATGATAACATGTGACATTCTACTTGGAGCTGTTCATATCCTTGGACTCGAATTTATCAGTTGAATATATTACGAAATCACTGATTAACTACATTTTACTGCTGAAGCCACTGTTATTTTGAGTGTAACCATGTAACGTTGTAGTGGTCATACGAGTCAGAGCTCTAAGAAAATTCTGAGCTGTGATTATGAATTCTACAATGACGTAAATGCTTTTTACATGTTGGACTATTGTAATGCCAATTCTGACATGCCATGAAACGGACCTAAAGTACCATAAAACAATTGGGGGCTTTTTGGACTAAGTCATTGGTCACCATCCACTTTTATTGGGTGGAACAGAAAAAAATAACAGCGTACAGGTTTGGAAAGACATGAAGGTGAGTAAATGTGAGTGTCCCATACTCGGAATCTGTGCTCTGCATTTAACCCATCCAAGTGCACACACACACACACAGCAGTGAGTAGTGAACAAACACAAAGACTTTGAACACACACCCAGAGCAATGGGCAGCCATTTTACTGCAGTGCCCGGGGAATATTTGGGGAATGGTGCCTTGCTCAAAGTCCAACTCCCTAACCATTAGACTACACCTGCCCCTATTCATTCATTCATTCATTCATTCATTTATTTACCTACCCACCTACCTAACAAAACACAAACACATGGGTAGTAGTGCATTGGTACTGACTGATGAAAGGCTCTGTAGTTTACGCTCATCTGTGTTTCAGCTCCTGTGACTCTGGATCCAGACACCGCCTCCAATAAACTGCAGGTGTCAGAGGATTGCACCAGTGTTCAGTACGTAGAAGTGAAACTGCAGGTGTCTGATAACCCGAAGAGGCTGCACGGGGGGGTGCTGGCCTCACAGGGTTTCAGCTCAGGTGTGCACTGCTGGGACGTAGATGTGGGTAAGAGCAACAACTGGACACTAGGAGTGATGGGGGAAATGGTGAACCGCAAAAAACTTTGCAAAATGGATCAAAAAAAAAGATTCTGGTGTTTTCGTAATGTAGATGGTAAATACAAGAAAGGAACAAAACCTGTCAGCGATATTGATGGCAATGAGAGGCCAAATATCATCCGATTGCAGCTGGACTTTGATGAAGGAGAGTTGAGATTTATCGACCCTTTCAGAAACAGTAGTTTGTGCACCTACACGGGTGGATTTCCAGAGAAAGTGTTTCCATATTTCTGCACTGGAGATCTGGACACACCACTGAGTCTTTTCCCAGCAAATAAACAAAAAGTCTAAACCAAAACGAACATGACATTTTTTTATTTTTTACACATGATTAAATAAGTGAATGCTAAACACCATAGATAGCCATGAGCGTATTTTATGTTTTGTGCATTTGTCCATCTTTAAAACAAAAAAAGCATTTGATTTTTTTTAATGAAATGGCTATTATAAATATACTATGGCTTAAGTGTCCAAATACTTTTTCGTGCCACTGTATGTCCAGTAATGTGATTATTTAATCATGCAATGTTTCTATATAAATGATGATGCATTAATGAGAATGAGCTTTATTGCCAGGTATGTTTACACATACGAGGTATTTGTTATAGTGACAGAAGCTCCACAGTGCAACAGAATGACAGCAACAGGACAGGACACAGATAATAAAAAGAATAATATACAGATATACAAAATAGACAATGTACAAAATAGCAAAAACACAATATATAATATAGATAATTATGTGTGTACAGGTCTGATATGTGCAAAATTGAAATGAAAAAAATAAGTATGTGTGATGAATAAATAATGTAAATAGTGTTGTGTGTTCCACGTTCATTGTCAAGTGTTCATGAGATGGAAGAAACTGTTCCTGTGTCTGGTCGTTCTGGTGCACAGAGCTTTTGCCAGCCCTTTTGCTCACTCTGGATAAGTACAGTTTTTGGAGAGTGGGGAGGGTTGTACCAATGATTCAATAAGGCAGATTTTAATGTAATTATCAATGTAAAAAGCAATAAAGTCTATTTAGTGTACCAGTGTGATACTACTGAATTTCAAGTGGAATGCAGTGTGGTGATGTCACCTCTGCCAGCTGATTGGTCCAAAGTAATGGGCTCAACCTCAAACTGGTGGCATTTCCCCCTTTCTGATATTGGCAATACTGTGAAGGATGGCACATACCTGCTACACCTGCTCTGATGAAACTCATGCTTTTTTTTCTTGCAATTCTTAGAGCCCAGAGTGAAGATGTCCTCCACCACATGTCCAAACTGCATCACGATGTAATCAGCTGAAAACACACAACACACAATCACAACAGTGCATCTGGAAACAGAAAGACAAACCTTAAATGCTGAGCTCAGCAAACCTGCTAGTGACAACTGCCATCTAGTGACAATTTTATACAACTCAGATCCTACTCTGTGGTCACAGTGGCTCCTGCTGACATTAAAATCATAGTTCAGAAATGAAAACTATCATCATTTACACATCCTCGGGACATTTGCCTACTGCTATAATACATGAACAGTAAATAATTACTAAATATCGGTGCACTGCACTATTAATGTATGTAATCAGTGCAAGAGTTGTCACTGCATTCTGAAATAGAGTGTACATTCAACCAAATTAAGCATACAAGTCAGTTACATACTAACTAGTTGTTGCTAATCCCTAAATATTAAGAAAGGCTTCATGCTGAGCAGGTGCAGCCACACTATGTGATCATTTCCTGGTTGTTATTCATTGTAATATGACATCCTTGAAGGAGGAGTTGATAAATCTTTTACGTAAACGAAAGTTAAGAAGGGTTGGGTGTGGTGGGGAAAGGTAAAGCAGGTTTTACAGTATCTCCGGTAAGTAAGTAAAAGTACTGAGTTTTAGAAGTAAAGCAGCTATTACCATACAATATTTCTATTGGCTGAGAACTGACTTCAGTCATGGCAGACGCTTTGTCCTTTCTGGAAGAGGATTTCACATGCCTCATCTGTTGTGATATCTTCACTGATCCGGTCACTCTGAAATGTAGCCACAGTTTGTGTGAGGAATGTCTCCAGCGTTTCTGGAGGACTCAGGACGTCCCGCAGTGTCCGGTCTGTCGGAAGGAATGCTCACACGACGAGCCCACCAAGAGCCTGGCGTTCAGAGCGCTCTGTGAGTCCTTCAAGAAGAGAAAACCCACAGCTGTTTCAGGAGATGTTTGTCCAGAACATAAAGAGGCGCTCAAACTCTTCTGCTTCGATGACCAGCAGCCCATCTGTGTGGTCTGTTACACATCAAAGAAGCATGAAGATCACAAGTGTTCTCCTCTCGAGGAGGCTGCTGGGAATTTAAAGGTAGGAGTGTGGAATCTGATCTGACTGACTTTTGGTATCTTTAAACTCAAAATTAAGAGTTTATCATGTGATTCTAGGAGGATCTCAAGACACAAATGGACAGACTGCAGGAGACCCTCGCTGACCTCCAAAAAGCTCAAGAGAACTGTGTGAAACAGGCTGAGCTCATTAAGGTAAGAGGTTATGGCATGTTCAAGTCCTCCTGGGAAGTTCACATTAACGAGTTAGGATATAGTTGCACTATAGTGTTGTAATCAGTAGTGAACTTTTACATTGTTAACAGAACGGCTTGAACTCTTTCAGGAACACACTAGTATGGATGAAAACCAGATCAAGGAGGAATTTGAGAAGCTCCATCAGTTTCTTAGAGAGGAGGAGGAGAAACACATCAGATCCTTGCATAAAGAAATGAAACTTCAAGATGAGAAACTCAAGGCCAGAATGAAGGAGTTGTCTGTACAGATATCAGATCTGTCTGAGAATATGGCAGCTGTCTGGCAGGACATGGAAGCTGAAAACATCTCATTTCTCCAGGTACAGAACAAACACTCAACAATACACCAGGTACCAAAGTCTATCAGAGAGCTGTATCTGGTGCAAATATGTCTTATAATCAATGTTCATGATGTTTGCATAACCACATTACTGAGTGCCAATTGCTTTTTATTTCTCATTCAGAATTACAGCGATACAGTAAAAAGGTGAGTTTTTCCCAATTAGCATTTGGTTACAGCTGCAACCCCATTTTACCCAGAGAACACCAAATATCTTACTGTTTATCTACAGACTCCAGCACCCATCAGTACCAAACACGACCCCTGAACTACAGGAACAACACCACTATCCCATTCAGACAATGATCTTCACCACCTGGGCCAGAATGCAGAACCTTGTGCAACAGCGTAAGTAACAACGCCTGCTTAACTTGTGTGCATAATTTATTTATGCAAATGTTTTTCATTGGTAGTAGTACACTGATATTGACTGATGATTGATTGGTTGGTTGGTGTTTTAACGCCATGCCAGCTTCCTTGGCTATTTTCATGACAAGTTACAAGTTGATTATGTTTTTTTTTAAATAGAGGTGGATGTCATTTGATGTTAAGAACTTGTGTGTAATTCTGGAATGTTCTATTTAGCATCATGTATATGTATATTATGAACTGATCCCAGCAATTATTTAAAATAAAGATGTGACTTTTACCCAGCGTAAGGTTGACTGATGAAAGACTCTGTAGTTTACGGTCGTCTGTGTTTCAGCTCCTGTGACTCTGGATCCAGACACAGCCTCCAATAAACTGCTGGTATCAGGGGATTACACCAGTGTTGAGTACTTAGACATGAAAATGATTATGTCTGATAATCCAGAGAGGCTGCACGTGGGAGTGCTGTCCTCACAGGGCTTCAGCTCAGGTGTGCACTGCTGGGACGTAGAGGTAAGAGACAACGACCACTGGACACTGGGAGTGGTGGGGGAAACAGTGAACCGCAAAAGACTTTACAAAATGGATCCAAAGAGTAATTTTTGGTGTTTTCGTTACGTGAATGGTGCATACAAGAAAGGAAATAAATCTGTCGGTGATATTGATAGCAATGAAAGGCCAAATATCATCCGACTGCAGCTGGACTTTGATGAAGGAGAGCTGAGATTCATCGACCCTTTCAGAAACAGTAGTTTGTGCACCTACACAGGTGGATTTCCAGAGAAAGTGTTCCCATACTTCTGTACTGGAGATGCAGACACACCACTTAATGTTTTCCCGGCAAATAAACAAAAACTGTGAACTGCAACTAATGTTTTTTTTTTAACACATTGTGTTTTGTGCACGTGCCAAGATAATAATCAAAAGGAATGATGTTCATGCAGTGTGACTTGAATGTGCACATAATTCTTGGGGCCATTGTATGTCATGCAATGTTTTTGTATTTATAATAATGCAAAATGTTTAATGAGATTATCAATGTAAAAAGCAATAAAGACTATTTGGTGTACCTGTGTGATATTATTGAAGTGAAATACAGTGTGGTGACGTAACCTCTGCCAGCTGATTGGTCCAGGGTAATGTGCTCAACCTCGTCAGGTAGTGTTGATGTTCCGGTGGAATTCCTCCTGATTGTACTGTGGAGGATGACACACACCTGTGTAACACCTGCAATACCTGCTCTGGTGAAACTCGTAGGCCATGAAGACAATTAAATGAGCTATCAGAAATATGCCTACCTGAGGGTGTATGTCGGCATATCAGCTTCATATTTTCCAAGGCTTGCAGTTTTCCTTCATTATTTAACGGAATATTTACAAACAGTGTCATTGTTTATCACTTTGTTATAAGTAAATATCACACATATATGACAAAAAAACACGTTAGTCATCTGAAGATAAATTCTTTAATAGCTGACGTTTGGCTAACTATGCTAGCAACGCCATTAACAATTAAGATATCGCTGGATGAACAGATTATTCCAGAAAACTTCCTATAGACATTTCTAAATGCACATTTTTTATCTCCATTTTTGGTATACATTTCATAACTTTCCAAAACACCATGGCATGATATAATTAATTAACCGTCAGGTAAGTGACTCACCTGAGTCACCTCAAATAGCGCGCCAGACACGTCATGCGCCGGCGCCACTCCTGTCAGTAGTACGCATACGCAACCGCTACTGTACTGCGCAAAATAAAATATCTTCTCAAATTTGTATTACTCCATTGGTTTTACTGTGTTTATGAAGGTTAAGATTATATAGACATGAAAATTGAGAAAAATACTTTTGTATTTAACTAGAAAAGTTAAGTTTGTCAATACAAGCTATAGGCCTTATGTAGTTACAAGCCCATGTGTCACATGCTCAGGATCCACAGTAATGCATTTTTTTCATAATTATGACTTAATTACTTTAATTTAATTACTTTAATTACTTCTACCAACAGTGTCATCATAAAATACAGTTTGTGCAAACAGGTTATTGGATTAAGAGGAAAACAAAAATGTTTTGCTTTTTTAAGATATATATATACACACACACACACACACACACATACATATACATACTCTTGGCTGACAGACACGCAACATATGATGAATATCAACACACACATCAATCATATCAATAGGAAACACACTAAACAGGAACAAATGTGCTTGAGCTTCCTTTTTCTGCAGTTTCTCAGGATGTAAACGCTCTTCTGTGACCCAGCATTCAGGCACAATTTATTAAGGAGAGTAAGTTTTCTTTTTTTGAGTGAACTAACCTTTTATGCATATGACAGTGTAGAAACAGCAGCCGCAGGACCCCACTGTGATTAATAAGTGCCACGCAATGAACTGATCTTCGTTTAGCTGTAGGACTCTCAGACACCATATGCTGGAGAAAAACAAGCTAATGAAATAAAAGGAAACACACACATGAACATAATTTTGCACACCATCAAAAAAGCGCAGTTGTTTGGGAACCACTAGTGGGTTTTTGATCATCTTGTGTGAAATGTGAAATACCTATGATGTCCCAAGGTTAAATTACATGGATGCATACTGCGATCTGTGACAATTTTATACAACTCTGATCTTTAGACTGTGGTCACTGCGGCCCCTGCTGATTTGAAAAGATAGTTCAGCCACCATTTGCTCATCCACAGGACTTTTGCCTAGCTGAACCATGGTCACTAATGCATTACTAAATATTGATGCATTGCTCTATTCATTTTTTGGATTTTTACTTACGCAACCTGATTATTTTACACACTCTATTACCCCAGACCAATCAGCTGGTGACAGAGGTGAAATCAAAATTTCTAATTAAATCATATCACACTGCTAAACCAAATAAGTCTATTTACATTAATAATTACAATCAAATCTTAGAATTCAAACATTGTAATCACATAGCTTGAAATACAGTTAACCCAAAAACTATTCCACTACTAAGCCGACTCATCAATGTTACTTTAATTCACAAAGTAAAATATGATTGCAGCTGTAAGTTAACCAAATGCTAATTGGGAAAGACTCACCTTTTTAATGTATCAATTCAATTCAAGTCAATTCAATTCAATACAAGTTTATTTGTATAGCGCCTTTTACGATACAATTGTTGCAAAGCAGCTTTACAGGAAATATATTTATATATTGTAGAAACTTAATATATTTAACTTATGGCAAAATTAGTTAATTCTGTATGTTGTCTGAGGGTTGGCATCCTCTGAGGTCCTCTGAGGGGTTGGCATCATCTCTTCTCAGGTGTTCGGTCATCTCAGATCATTTAAGGGTTGGATCCAGACTGAATCTTGTGTAATTCCTAGTTACCATGGGATGTTAATCCTGTGGCAGAAACAGAGAAACAAATAGAGACATAATTAGCGTAGCTGTTGTTCCATCCAAGCAAAAATTATTTGTTCAACCAAAGCTAAAGAATAATAATGTGCGTTTGATCAGATATAACTGCAGTACAATATTTTACTTTTAACTGAAACACGTAAATATGAGCATATTTCCCCCATTTTAGCTTCACTTCACTGGCTGCCTGTACATTTTAGGATTCAATTTAAAATTCTTCTATTTGTTTTTAAATCCATAAATGGGCTTGCTCTACCTTACATTTCTGAGCTGCTACACCCTTACATGCCCACCCGTGCTCTCAGGTTAGCTGATCAGCTGTTCCTGAATGTGCAAAAAACAAAGCGTAAACTTAGAGGGGACCGTGCCTTTGCTGTGGCAGCTCCTAAATTATGGAATGATTTGCCTCTGCCCATTAGGCAGGCCTCTTCATTGTCTTTATTTCAATCGTCTCTTAAAACATATCTTTTTTTTCCTTGGCCTTTGACACCTGATGTTGATTTTTTTTTTTATTATTATTATTTTAATGTTGTTTTAATTGTATTTATTTTTATGTTTCGTATGACTTTTATTTTTCTGTCCAGCACTTTGGTCCACTTCGGTGTTTTTAAAGTTTGATTGATTGATACAAGATTATGAGATGCATTATATGAATGCATTATATGAATGCTTGGCTAAAGAGATGTGTCTTTAATCTAGATTTAAACAGAGAGAGTGTGTCTGAACCCCGAACGTTATCAGGAAGGCTATTCCAGAGTTTGGGAGCCAAATATGAAAAAGCTCTACCTCCTTTAGTGGACTTTGCTATCCTAGGTACTACCAAGAGTCCAGAGTTTTGCGACCTTAGGGAGCGGGTTGTATTGTAGCGTGATAGAAGTCTAGTTAGGTACACAGGAGCTAAACCATTTAGGGCCTTATAGGTAAGTAATAATATTTTGTAACTGATACGGTACTTAATAGGTAGCCAGTGCAGAGACTGTAAAATTGGGGTAATATGATCATATTTTCTTGACCTGGTAAGGACTCTAGCCGCTGCATTTTGTACTATCTGTAGCTTGTTTATTGAAGATGCAGGACAACCACCTAGCAGTGCATTACAATAGTCCAGTCTAGAGGTCATGAATGCATGAACTAGCTTTTCTGCATCAGAAACAAGTAACATGTTCCGTAGCTTGACAATGTTTCTAAGATTGAAGAATGCTGTTTTTGTAACATTGGAAATATGATTTTCAAAAGACAAGTTGCTGTCTAATATAACACCCAGATTTTTGACTGTAGAGGAAGTAACAGGACATCCGTCAAGTTGCAAATTGTAATCCAAGAGATTCTGTGTACTGTTTTTTGGTCCAATAAGTAATTAATAGGAGAAAATTATTGGTCATCCAATCTTTTACATTTTTAACACACTCTGTTAGCTTAGATAATTTAGAAGTTTCATCTGGTCTTGTTGAGATATATAGTTGAGTATCATCAGCATAACAATGGAAACTAATCCCGTATTTTCTAATAATATTACCAAGGCTTGCAGATACGTTGTGCAGCTTATTTATCCAATGACTGTAAGGAATCTTTTAAAACATTAAAGCATATGTTAAGCAACTAGTGTTCATTTTTCATATATGTAGTAGAGTAGTAATCAATTTAACTAGCAAGTTTCACCTGACGGTAAATATTCACTCATGAAATGAAATAGTTTGCCTGAATAGGTAACCATAGCAGTTTTCCTTCATTATTTAACAGAATATTTACAAACAGTGTCATTGTTTATCACTTTATTATAAGTAAATATCACAAATATATGACAAAAAAACACGTTAGTCATCTGTAAATAAATTCTTTAGTAACTGACGTTTGGCTAACTATGCTAGAAACGCCATTAACAATTAAGATATCATGGATGAACGGGATGAACAGATTATTCCAGAAAACCTCCTAGACATTTCTAAATGCACATTTTTTATCTCCATTTTTTGGTATATATTTCATAACTTTCCGAAACACCATGGCATGATATAATTAATTAACCGTCAGGTAAGTGACTCACCTGAGTCACCTCAAACAGCACGCCAGACTCCTATCACGTCAAGGCCGCTCCTGCCTCCTGTCAGTAGTACGCATGCGCAACCGCTACTGTACTGCGCAAAATAAAATATCTTATCAAATTTTTATAAGTAAATTGACATTTGATTTATCTTATTAAATGATTTATACACTCCATTGGTTTTACTGTGTTTATGAAGGTTAAGATTATAGACTTGAAAATTAACTAGAAAAGTTAAGTTTGTCAATACAAGCTATAGGCCTTATGTACGTAGTTACAAGCCCATGTGTCACATACTCAGGCAGGGGCGCCTTAAGGGGGGTAAAGGTTAGGACGATTCTAAGGGCCCGATGATGGGAGGGGGCCCCCGAGGGAGAAACGTGATTTCTACCGAGGGGAACGCTAGAGCCCTGCATTTCAGCCGGACCCCGACCGGGATTCGATCGGGCCAATTCATTTTTATGTCATAGTTCAGACGCGGGCCAGGCCTCCGGCCTGTTTTAGGCTTCTCCTTATGTTTATATTTTAGACATCCATCAATTAGTGATGAAAAACATTGCTGCGCTGGTGGAAACAACACTAGACCATGCCACGGTCTTGTTATCTTTACCTCACATTACACTATGGAGGCTTTCCTTATATTTTAATATTATTATTTGATTCCTCAGTGTTTGCTAAACATTCTGTAATTTATTAGTCGGTATAATACAGCATGTGATGTGTCCTATGCCATACCTCGTCTTATTCGTTTTTGTTAATAAATGTTAAGCTAGTTTGTCATTGTAAAGTTTCTGTTTTATTGTTGTTGTGCTTTTTAATTAAGAATATCAATGAATCCATCTTTTGTTTTAGTCTTAAAAAGTGAAAGGTGTATAGATATAAGCAAAACAGACCATTATCTTTTCTTGTAAAGCATGACACCAAGATCTTTTAAGTGAAAGCAAAAAGAGGAATTCCTGTCACAAAATATAAATCACAAATAATACTGATGAAAAAGAACGGGTTGAATGTTGAACACTTTCGTTACCATATAACTATAAACTATGATAAAAGTTCATGAGCATGCATTGATTAATCAAATGTTGCCCCGGAAGGCATGAGGGGCCGAGTGAAAATATGCTGTACAGGGGGCCCAGACTCCGTAGCGGCGCCCCTGTACTCAGGATCCACAGTAATGCATTTTTTTCATATTTATGACTTTGAATTACTTTAATTAGGCTACTTTAATATATTTAAATTACTTTAATTATTAAACACTTTAATTACTTCTAACAACAGTGTCATCATAAAATACAGTTTGTGCAAACAGGTTATTGGTTTAAAATGAAAACAAAAATGTTTTGCTTTTTTAAAATGTATATATATATATATACACTCTTGGCTGACAGACACACAACATATGATGAATATCAACACACACATCAATCATATCAATAGGAAACACACTAAACAGGAACAAATGTGCTTGAGCTTCCCTTTTTCTGCAGTTTCTCAGGATGTAAACACTCTTCTGTGACCCAGCATTCAGGCGCAATTTATTAAGGAGAGTAAGTTTTCTTTTTTTGAGTGAACTAACCTTTTATGCATGACAGTGTAGAAACAGCAGCCGCAGGACCCCACTGTGATTAAGAAGTGCCACGCAATGAACTGATCTTCGTTTAGCTGTAGGACTCTCAGACACCATATGCTGGAGAAAAACAAGATAATGAAATAAAAGGAAACACACACATGAACATCCTTTTTGCACATCATCAAAAAAGTGCGGTTGTTTGGGAAACACTTGTGGGTTTTTGATCTTCTTGTGTGAAATGTGAAATACCTATGATGTCCCAATTACATGGATGCATACTGCGATCTAGTGACAATTTTATACAACTCTGATCTTTAGCCTGTGGTCACTGCGGCCCCTGCTGATTTGAAAAGATAGTTCAGAAATGAAAATTTAGCCACCATTATCCACAGGACTTTTGCCTAGCTGAACCATGGTCACTAATGCATTACTAAATAATAGGGCTGCCAGTAACGACTATTTTTATTTCGATTAATCTATCGACTAATTTATCGATTAATCTAAACGATTAATTTCTCACAAAAAATCTACTATTTTACTTAAGAATATTTTATTAAACCAAATTAAATCCAAATTTCTATGAAATCCTTTTTTAAAGCAAAAGTAAAGTGCAACATAGAGTGCAAGAAGCAAGTGTCCATCTCTCAGTCCAGATCACTGAAATCAGTTCAGTATTATAGTGTAAGAATAACAACATATCCACCTGTTCTAGTCTAATAATAACATTATAATCAGTATTTTAAATAAAGGAGTATTTACCAGAAATATTATTTACCAGAATTTATTTAGGAGAAGAAATGTAAATGTGCAGTATTTCTGAAAAAGAAAAAAAAGAAAAAGAAAATGGAACATTAAAATGGAATCCAGAAAATAATGGAAAACAGAATTTGGTACAGATAAAACTGTAAAACTCAATTAATTAGACAGGCTTTTTGATTAATAAAATTTAATTTAATCATTAAAACAGAGTATAGAAAAATGAAAATGAAAAAAATTAATTTGGAAATAAAACGTATTTCATGGGGCCCTATAATTATAATTTTTTTGTGGTAATAAAAATAGATGTAAGTGAACAATAGCTTTTAAAATGACTTAAAATACATATATAATAGCAATGATGCAATAATAATTAGTTCAAATAAATTATCAAAAGCAAGAAATCATATGGTTTTATTGAACAAAACTGTTAAAATACATAATGTATTATAAACAATAGAGCTAATGTTGATTACGCATAACAACAAAGGTCTGCAGGAGGCGCCTGATGATTACTTTACACATTACTGCGCGATCTAATCCTTGTTTAATATTGACCAAGCACCATTTAATTCAAATGTCCACTTAATCTTTAATATTTGGCCATTTCTTTAGGACATAAATGCTATAGCCACTGTAATTAAATGAATATGTGGACATCAAAACGTGTAAACTCAGAGTGAGGGTTTGAGCTTTTATTTTGAAATCGTGATGTATTCTCCTGTGTTTGCACAGGTTTATAAATGATTTACCTTACAAATCTGATGAAATGGCGCACGTTGCGTTCCCAGATGAACATTATAATAAACCCAAACTCACAACAACATGCAGAGATGGAGTTTGAGACGCTCCACACATGTAAATGATACGTTTCTGTGGAACTACTGTGTGAAGCACATACTTAACCTACACGCATGTAAATAATTAAAGCGCATATACTGTGTTAGAACTGCATCGCATATAATTATTTAATTAAATCATCGCGTTTGTGAATTCACAATTATGCTTAATTATGATTTTTAAATGGGTTTAATGTCATGCAGCCTTGGGAAATAGTCTAATAATGTGTTTTATGGATTCTGGTCGTGAAATGCGGCATCTGTGAGCAAAATGAAGTCGATGATTTTTCAAAATCGACTAGTCGACTAAAATCGACGAATCGCAACAGCTCTACTAAATATTGGTGCATTGCTCTATTCATTTTTGGGATTTTTACTTATGCAACCTGACTGTTACACTCTATTACCCCGGACCAATCAGCTGGTGGCAGAGGTGAAATCAAAATGTCAAATTAAATCATATCACACTGCTTGACCAAATAAGTCTTTATTGCTTTTATCTTTGTAATATATTTACATTAATAATTACAATCAAATCTTAGAATTCAAACATTGTAATCAGATAGCTTGAAATACAGTGAACCCAAAAAGTATTCCACTACTAAGCCAGACTCATCAATGTATACGGCCATAGTATCTGATAATTTATCAAACCAAACGGCCTTTGTTTAAAGAAAGATGGTACAAAACACTGATGTCCATCTATGGTGTTTTTTTCGGCAGGGCCGTCAATATCAACAGTCACTTACTTTATCATGTGGGGGAAAAAACATCATGTTATTAATTTAGTTTGTTTGCCGGAAAAAGATTCAGTGGCTTGAGAAAATCTCCAGTGCAGAAATATGGGAACACCTTCTCTGGAAATCCACCCGTGTAGGTGCACAAAATCCTGTTTCTGAAAGGGTCGATGAATTTCATCTCTCCTTTGTCGAAGTCCAGCTGCAGTCGGATGATATTTGGCCTTTTATCATCATCAATGCTTTTTACAGGTTTATTGCCTTTCTTGTATGTGAAATCTACATAACGAAAACACCAAAAACGACTCTTTGGATCCATTTTGTAAAGTTTTTTGCGGTTCACCGTCTCTCCCACCACTCCCAGTGTCCAGTGGTCATTTTCTTCCACCTCTACGTCCCAGCAGTGCACACCTGAGCTGAAGCCCTGTGAGGCCAGCACTCCCACAGAAAGCCTCTTTGGGTTATTGGACACATGCATTTTCATTTCTGCGTATTCAACACTGGTGCAATCCTCTGACACCTGCAGTTTACTGGATGCTGTGTCTGGATCCAGAGTCACAGGAGCTGTAAACACAGATGACTGTAAAGTACAGAGCCCTTCAGCTGTCAGTACCAGTGTACCTGGTACAGTATAGTTTATGAGAAAGAGCTGCATGAAATTCCTTTTTGCATCCCATTGAAAAAAGCAGCATATGGTTTGACATAAGAGTAATCAAAATCATATAAGGAATCAAAGACTTAGCAGACATTTTTACTTACGCTGTTGCACGAGGTTCTGCATTCTGGCCCAAGTGGTGAAGACCACTGTCTGTGTGGAATAGTGCTGATATTCTTGTAGTTCTGGGGTCATGTTTGGTACTGATGGGTGCTGGAGTCTGTAGATAAACAGTGAGATATTTGGAATTCACAAAGTAAAATATGATTGCAGCTGTATCAAAATGCTAATTGGGAAAGACTCACCTTTTTAATGTATCACTGTAATTCTGAATGAGAAATAAAAAAAAAGCAATTAGCACTCAGTAATATGGTTGAGCAAACATCATAAACACTGATTATCAGACATGTTTGATTCAGGTTACAGCTCTCTGATGGACTTTGGTCCCTTGCATCAGTGTTTACTCTACCTGGTGGAATGCGATGTTTTCTGCTTCCATGTCCTGCCAGACGGCTGCCATCCTCTCAGACAGATCCGATATCTGTTTGGACAACTCCTCCAATTTGGCCTCGAGTTTCTCATCTTGAGGTCGCATTTCTTTCTGGAATGATCTGATGTGTTTCTCCTCCTCCTCTCTAAGAAACTGATGGAGCTTCTCAAATTCCTCCTTGATCTGGTTTTCTGTCATACTGATGTGTTCCTGAAATAGTTTAAGAATGTTTAACCCTTTTTGTTAACATAACCTTTACTACTATCACAACACTAACAACATTCAGCACCTTAAAGAGCTCAGCCTGTTTCACGCAGCTCTCATGGGCTTTCTTGAGGTCAGCGAGTGTTGCCTGAAGTCTGTCCATTTGAGTCTTGAGATCCTCCTAAAATCGCATGCTAAACTCTTAATATTGAGCTTAAAGATGCCAGAAGTCAGTCAGATCAGAATCCACACTCCTACCTTTAAATTCTCAGCAGCCTCCTCGAGAGGAGAACACTTGTGATTTTTATGCTTCTTTGATGTGTAACAGACCACACAGATGGGCTGCTGGTCATCGAAGCAGAAGAGTTTCAGCGCCTCTCTATGTTCCGGACAAACATCTCCTGAAACAGCAGTGGGTTTTCTCTTCTTGAAGGACTCACAGAGCGCTCTGAACGCCAGGCTCTTGGTGGGCTCGTCGTGTGAGCATTTCTTGCGACAGACCGGACACTGCGGGACGTCCTGAGTCCTCCAGAAACGCTGGAGACATTCCTCACACAAACTGTGGCTACATTTCAGAGTGACCGGATCGGCGAAGATATCACAACAGATGAGACAGGTCAAATCCTCTTCCAGGAAGGACAGAGCGTCTGCCATGACTGTAAACAATCCTCTGTAGAAACACTCAACCGATAAAATTTATGACAGGAACTGTAAAGAACCAGTTGCTCTATTTCTAAAACCCCATATGTTGTACTTTGCTCTTCTGTTGGCAATACTGCAAAACCTGCGTTATCTTCCCCTACTAAACCCAAACACATTTAGCTATCATTCGTTTCAGTAGAAGCAAACAGCTCCTCCCTCCAGGATATCACATTAAAGCCAATAACAACTAGACATGATCACATGGGACAGTTCTGTTCTGCATGAAGTTTTGTTTACTTAAAGGGGTCATATGATGCTTTTTTTAAAGATCGTTATTTTGTGTATTTGGTGTAGCAGAATATGTTGACATGCTTTAATGTTCAAAAAACACATTATTTTTCAAATACTGTACATTATTGTAGGTCCTCTATGCCCTGCCTCTCTCAAACGCTTCGTTTTCTACAAAGCCCCTCCTTCCAACAAACGCAGTCTGCTCTGATTGGCCAGCTGACCCAGTGCATTGTGATTGGCCGAATACCACAAGCAAATGTTGGAAATGTAACGCCCCTTTCCATAATCGCGATCTTCAGCTTTCAAAATAAAAGTACAGACAGTTAATAATGTCCTTAGTTTTACCATCAGTTCAAGCCCGAAAGGGGAACAGAGTCGCGTGACAGACACAATGCGTTGTGATAACATCTGGGTTGTGCTGTCCTGTTGCAAGTAATCTTAATGCATCTACTTTAGGAAGGCCAAATAAAGTTATTTTGCTCTCGCCTAGAAACACACAGTGTCTCCCTGCATCAACACTACTGCGGTTACTGAAACCACGCCTTCTTTCTTTGCATGAACATTTGGGCGGCATTATGCAAATATTTCCACATCGTGACGTAGACATGTGTAGACATTAGGGGTGGGAGAAAAAATCGATTCATGTACGAATCGCGATTCAATGTTCTTACGATTCGAATCGATTCAAAAGTTTTAAAAATCGATATTTTTTTAAAATGTTATTGGTTTTAAAAAATAACGTGCTGTGGTCGTACTAAAAAGACGGAAGCCAACCGCGAGAGTTTGTGCGCCACCCGGACAGATTAGAGTGCGCACAGAGTGCAGAGGACAATAGAGTATGCGCGAGCCATGGAAGAGGAAAGACAAATAATACATCCAGCCCCATTTTCCGCGAGGGCAAGCATTTGGAAAAGTAGAATAGTAATAGGAATAGTAACTTGCACAGAGAAGCACACTTTCTACGGAACATGTAGACCAGCTTCTTTTTCTGCAAAAGAACTTAGTTCTTCCAGTTATTAGAGAAAAGTAAGTTACTAAGTTCAGAGGTCAAGATGCACTTTAAAGTGAAGCTGCTATTTAAATCTAAATCCAGTTTTGAATGCATTTGTTAATGTATTTAGATTTGTGAATGTTCTGATATTTGTTAATGCTGTTTGTTCTAAAAGCACTTTAAATCTGAATCCAGCAGGTGTTTTTTTTTTGTTAATGTATTTACAATAACAAGTTATTGTTACTGTTGCACATTGTATATACATTTAGCAACTATATTTAATTTAATTTGTGCATTCACCACCTTTTTTTGTAAAAATATTTTCTTTTTTTTTTCTTTTTATACTAAGTTGTTTAATGTGCAAGAAAAGGAAACAAAATAAATTTCACGTTTTTGATGCAGTGGTATTTTTCTTTCTTTAGGACTGTCCATCACAGTCAAATAGGAACAAAAAAAGTAACACTAAACCACAAACTGGAATAAAATATAAATAAATAATATATATCAAGTCGAAATTTGATTCAAATTGGAGAATCGTTTTTGAATCGAGAATCGATTTTGAATCGTGAATCGAAACAATCGTGAATCGATTTTTAATCGAATCGTGACCCCCAAGAATCGATACGAATCGAATCGAGAGATTCCAAAAGATTCCCACCCCTAGTAGACATGTGGGGGCGTGTTTGAATGAGCTGTTTTAGGGGGGCGTGGCAGAGTCTTAACTTTCATAAAGAATATCTCTTTGGTTTTGAGTCTTTGCAACTTCAGGGATCTTATTTATGCACAAACAGCTTGTAACACTCCAAAGAGAAAGAAAAACTTGAAATCGCATCATATGACCCCCTTTAAAAAATAAAAAAAAATAAAAAATAATGGTGTGTGGCCAAGTATGGTGACCCATACTCGGAATTTGTGCTCTTCATTTAACCCATCCAAGTGCACACACACAGTAGTGAACATACACCCGGGCAGTGGGCAGCCAATGCTGCGGCGCCCGGGGAGCAGTTGGGGGTTTGGTGCCTTGCTTAAGGGTCTCACCTCAGTCGTGGTATTGAAGGTGGAGAGAGTGCTGGTTATTCACTGGTTATACCCCCACCGACAATCCCTGCCGGACCTGAGACTCGAACCCACGACCTTCAGGTTACAAGTCCAACTCTATATCCATTAGGCCACGACTGCCCCCAATAGGGGTCCTAGACCTGTTTAACAGGTCTCGTCGATTCCCGTCGTTAAATAAGAAGCTGTTTTACTCACGACGGCTTTAAAGTAGATACAAAAAGGATCATAACCAATGTCCATCACATATAAGGATTGATATCTAAAAGTTTTATTTTTATTCTTTTAACTGACATTTAGATATTAAAAAAGGAATAAAACGTCAACAATTAAAAACAGCTAGCTAGTTTAACCGATTACCTTAAAAGTCTAGATATCACCATTATTTAACATGGCTGTTTTACTGTAACGACTTCAAAAAAACATTTTTTTTTTAAAATCATGTTTACCAAAAGAATTCCTGGTGAAAATTATATTACCAATGACTCAAAATATACACCAGAGAATGTGACAAGCAAACCATGCTAAACATTGTTTTACATACATAATCATTGTGTTTATAATTCATGTGATTGTAGTTATTTATTTCCCTCATTAAAGCCGTCAATTATACGTTCTTGAACATTTGCCTATTTTGAGAATTTAAATGCTGTGGTTCACCTCGTAGCTGAACTATACATCACAAAAAAACTTTAGTGGTCTGTATCTAAAATTTTGAGAAGGGTCTGGCTGCAGACATGCACTTGCACTCTCAGACTTGCACTCTCAGACACCTGCACTTCCGCAAGTGATGTCACTTGCAGTCTTTTTTGTTTTTTATTTCATTTTATTTATTAAGTATTTTTTTAATTGAATCTCTCAACATTTTACACAAGCATCCAGGTGGTGAAGACAAGAAAAAAGAAACTAAATTACAAAGTCGCTTGCAACTGCTACTTGCACGCGTCGCTGCCTGCGACGTCACTTGCAATTCACACAAATCATGCGTGTTGCCATGGAGACAAGACGCTGGGGTGGTTAAACGATTAAAACTAATTTAATATCATAACATACATTTCTCCTCTACGTTTTCTCTTTTTTTGACAGCTTGTGCCATACAGGTCATTGTTAATATGTAAAACTAAAATTATTAATTATTATTAATATGTAATAACAAAAATATGTAAAAATCGGTGGTTAAACGATTAAAACTAATTTAATATCATAACATACAGGGTCCTGCAAGTCATCTGTAAGAGAAAAAGACAAGACCCACAAATCCGTGGCCACAGAACAGCAGAACATGAACGCAATGCTCTCAATAAGCGCTTTTAAACCTCCCGTGGAAAATTATAAACACTTAATATGGCTTAATGTGTTAAGATAGTGTTATTAAAAGATCAAATTCGATATATAGTTTATTCATTTAATATACTACAAGGCAAGCATATGGCCATGAACACAAGAGCAAACTTTCACTTTTCCTCCCATACAGCAAAACGCTTAATGTGGCATAATAACAGACTAAGATGATAAAGACCAAATTCAGTATTTATTATTGTTATGCAAACTAGGCTATACAGACCATATGAACGCCCATTAAGAAATGCATTAAGTGATATTCAAAGGACCAACTCCGTGCAGGCAAGCAGACGAGCCCAGAACGCAATGCATTAAGTTGCACATTAAAAATGTCCCTCCTGTAGAAAATCATTATAAATAAAAGAGTAATCTAGCTTAATGGACAACGACAATGATACAAAAAGGGCTGTAGACATTTTATTCTAAATGGGAAAACGCGAAACTTTGCGCGTTGCCTTTATTCTGGGCTCACCTGCTTATTAATTATGTTTTAATAATGAAGAGGAGCAATATTTGGTCTAAATAATATCAGTCCGTTATGCCACGTTTTGCGGTATGGGAGGAAAACACTATATACATATACATTATATTAATAAACTGTATATTGAATTTGATCTTTTAGTAACACTATCTTAACAAATTAAGCCATATTAAGTGTTTATGATTTTCTACGGGAGGTTTAAAAGCGCTTATTGAGAGCATTGCGTTCATGTTCTGCGGCCACGGATTTGTGGGTCTTGTCTTTTTCTCTTACAGATGACTTGCAGGACCCTGTATGTTATGATATTAAATTAGTTTTAATCGTTTAACCACCACAGCGTCTTGTCTCCATGGCAACACGCATGATTTGTGTGAATTGCAAGTGACGTAGCAGGCAGCGAAGAGTGCAAGTAGCAGTTGCAAGCGACTTCGTAATTTAGTTTATTTTTTCTTTGTCTTCACCACCTGGATACTTGTGTAAAATGTTGAGAGGTTCAATTAAAAAAATACTTAAATAAAATAAAATAAAAAACAAAAAAGACTGCAAGTGACATCACTTGCGGAAGTGCAGGTGTCTGAGAGTGCAAGTCTGAGAGTGCAAGTGCATGTCTGCAGCCAGACCCTATTGAAAATTTTAAAACTACTGCTTGGCTAACCGTGCTAGAAAAACCATTAAGATTGCGCAGGATGAACGGTACTCCAGAAAACTTTATATAGACACGTCAAAGTGTAATTCGCATATTTTATAATCCCCATCTTATCGATGACATTTCATACCTTCTCGAAACTCTATTTACTTTATCGTCAGGTAAAAGTAACTAACCTCAAAAAACGCACCAGAATCCTGCCACCTCAGGCGCAGTATGACGCACGCGCAGTACGCATGCGCAATAGCTACCATACTGAGCAAAATAAAAAATGCCAGAAATTTAAAAAGTAAATTGATATTTTAATTAACATGCTCCACTGATTTGACTGTTTAACAGATTAGATTGGAAAAAAAATTGAATGAAATACTTTTGTATTAACTAGAAAAGTAAAGTGTCCAGACAAATGTGTCATGTTTACTTGTTTAGTTTAAAACAGTTTAAAGGTTTTATGAGCTTATACTACTTAAATACATTTGAAGGCTATCTGGGCTTTGTTAATTGGTTTCTAGGGTGCTCTGGGTGGTTGCTAGGATGTCATAAATGGAAAAGATTTGTGGAATATTTTATCTAATTATCTGGTACAGAAAACTTTTAAGTCCAATCAGTTAGAAAAAAAGCAACCCAGGTCGAAAAAGCTCAAAAAAATTACAGCTTAAAAGCTCTGTGATTTTATATATATATATATATATATATATATATATATATATATATATATATATATTGTATATACATACATAAATTTTTTTATATAACTGGAGCATGTGTCACATGATCAAGATCCGAAGTAATGCATTGTTTTTTTTTTATATTTATTACTTTTTATTACTGTAATTCTACCAACAGTGTTATCATAAAATACAGTTTGTGCAAACAGGTTATTGGTTTAAAACAAAACAAAAATGTTTTGTTTTTTAATATATAGATATATATATATATATCAGTATGCTCTTGGCTGACAGACACACAACATATGATGAATATCAACACACAGTACACATCATATCAATAGGAAACACACTAAACAGGAACAAATGTGCTTGAATGAATGATGCATAGCAGTTCTGCTCTAAGCAGTGGTCGAAGAGGCCGATGTTCATGAGGAAGTGATTTTCGTCTTGATGTTGCCCAGACGCACTGAAGGGGAAACAGGGGAACTGAATTCTCCGGAACACATGGTACCTTGAATTACCTCTAATGTCTACAAATCACCTGAATAATGCAAGAGAAGTCGGTCTACCACAAGGGTTTTTTAATGTGTGGGGCACGAGAACATGTCTAAGGGGTGCGCAGAGTAGTAAAAAAATATATGTTTTTATTGATAACTAAATTTAATTAGTACATAATGAAAACAATACCTTAAATTAATATTACTACAAACCTGACAAACCTTCCAGTGTCAAATGCCATCTATTGACAATTTTAATTGTCTCCTACTAAACTTTTCTCCTAATCTGCAGTCACAGCAGCCCCTGCTGCCACTAAATAAATGAAAACTCTATCATCATTTACACATGCTCAAGACGTTTGCTTAGTTGTATCATACATGGACAGTAAAACATTACTAAATATTGGTGCTGTCACGTTTATGGTCTGTGTTGCTTTTGTTTTACCCCTGTCTTAGTTCCTGTTTCCATATTTGGTCCTTCCTGTTTCCTGTCCTCATTTAGTGTGATTATCAGTTCATTAGTCTTCAGCTGTGGTTTATTAATTATCTAGTTTCATCCTGTGTATTTAAATTCCTGTCTGTTTAGTTAGTTTGGTCTGGTCTGCTCGTTATGGTCCTTGTTTTACATTTACATTTACATTTATGCATTTAGCAGACGCTTTTATCCAAAGCGACTTACATTGCATTCAAGTTACAATTTTACATTTTATCAGCTCTTGCTTTCCCTGGGAATCGAACCCATGATCTTGGCGTTGCTAGCGCCATGCTCTACCATTTGAGCTACAGGAAAGGTTTTTCCTGTGTGTCTCAGCCCTGCCTTGTCTTGCCCTGTTGAGTTGGATTAAAGACTGTATTTTTGAGTTTACTCCTCGTCTCCGTGTTCCTCCCCGCTGTGTGCACCGTGACAGGTGCACTGCACTATTAAATGTAAATGTATGTAATCAGTGCAAGAGTTGTGACTAGACATCATTACTTGTGCATTCTGAGATTATGACCAAATTTACAGTCAACCAAATTAAGTAAACAAGTAAATTCCAAACTAACTAGTAGTTGCTAATCCCCAAATGTAAAATGTATGCTCTAATTTAAGATTTTTCCACTGAGCACATGCAGTCGCACTATGTGATCATTTCCTGGCTGTTTTTCATTGTAATGTGACATCCTGGAGGGAGGAGCTGATAAAGCTTCTTGTGAAACGAAAGTTAACCAAAAGAAATGAGTGTTGGGTGTAGTGGGGAAAGGTAAAGCGGGTTTTGCAGTAAATATCCAATAAGAAAGTGAAATAAATTTATTGGGTTTTAGAAGTAAAGCAGCATGCTATTTCTACAATTTCTGTTGGAAATTTTATCGGTCGAGTGTTTTTACTGAGAACTGACTTCAGTCATGGCGGATGCTCTGTCCTTCCTGGAAGAGGATTTCACATGCCTCATCTGTTGCGATACCTTCACTGATCCAGTCACTCTGAAATGTAGCCACAGTTTGTGTGAGGAATGTCTCCAGCGTTTCTGGAGGACTCAGGACATGCCGCAGTGTCCGGTCTGTCGGAAGGAATGCTCACAAGACGAGCCCACCAAGAGCCTGGCGTTCAGAGCGCTCTGTGAGTCCTTCAAGAAGAGAAAACCCACAGCTGTTTCAGGAGATGTTTGTCCAGAACATAAAGAGATGCTCAAACTCTTCTGCTTCGAGGACCAGCAGCCCATCTGTGTGGTCTGTTACACATCAAAGAAGCATGAAAATCACAAGTGTTCTCCTCTCGACGAGGCTGCTGGGAATTTAAAGGTATGAAGAGTTTGGAATCTGATGTGACTGACTTCTGGCACCTTTAAGCTCATTATTAAGAGTTTATGATGTGATTCTAGGGAGATCTCAAGACACAGATGGACAGACTGCAGGAGACCCTCGCTAAACTCAAGAAAGCCAGTGAGAGCTGTGTGAAACGGGCTGAGCTCAGTAAGGTATGTGGTTATGGTGTGTTCAGAACTTCTTGGGAAGTTCAAAATTGCGAATTAATGATTAGAACACACTATTAGTGCTGTAATCAGTAGTCAACATTTACATTAAACCATTTCAGGAACACACTAGTAAGGATGAAAACCAGATCAAGAAGGAATTTGAGAAGCTCCATCAGTTTCTTAGAGATGAGGAGGAGAAACAGATCAGATCCTTGCGTAAAGAAAAGGAACGTCAAGATGGGAAACTCAAGGCCAGAATAAAAGAGCTATCCAAACAGATATCGGATCTGTCTGAGAGGATGGCAGCCGTCTGGCAGGACATGGAAGCAGAAAACATCACATTTCTCCAGGTACAGAACAAATACTCAACGATACACATGACACCACAGACAAAAGTCCATCAGAGAGCTGCAATCTGATACAAATGTGTCTGATAATCAATGTTCATGAGGTTTGCTCAACCACATGACTGAGCACTAATTACTTTTTTATTTCTCATTCAGAATTACAAGGATACATTAAAAAGGTAAGTCTTTCCCAATTAGCATTGGGTTACAGATGCAATCCTGTTTTACCCAGTGAACACCAAATATCTTCCTGTTTATCTACACAGACTCAAACGGCCATCAGTACTGAACACGACCCCTGAACAAGAAGAATTTCAATACCATCATATTCAGACAATGATTTTCACTACCTGGGCCAGAATGCAGAACCTTGTGGAAAAGTGTAAGTAATAATGTCTGCTTGGACTCTGATCACGAACATAATTTGCTTACCCAAATGTTTTTTCCAAATCGTGCTATGCTGTGTTTTTTTTCCCATGGAAATTACACTTCGTGCAGCTCTTTTACATACAGTTCATGACATAACATACTATAAAATATATGTTTTTGTTTTGTTTGGACCAATCCACTGGTCAACATACAGTTTCATTGTGTGGAACAAAAAAACAGTATAGAGATTTGGAAAGACATGATGGTGAGGAAATAATACTTTCAATTACAACACAAAAACATATTCTGACACTGGCAGTAGTACACTGGTACTGACTGATAATTAGTTGGTTGATGTTTTTAACGTCATGCCAGCTTCCTTGGCTAGCTTCATGGTGAGTAGCAAGTTGAAATACTATTAAAAGAGCAATTTAAAAAAAAACTATGTAAGACTTTTTTTATTCAGTATAGTGCTGGATCTTCATTTGATATTAAGAACTTGAAATGTCCTATTTGGTGGTGTTTATGTATATGATCTGATCCCAGAAATTATTGAAAATAAAGATGTGACTTTTCCCAAAAGTAAGGTTGACTGATGAAAAGCTCTGTAGTTTACGGTCATCTGTGTTTCAGCTCCTGTGACTCTGGATCCAGACACAGCCTCCGGTAAACTGCAGGTGTCACAGGATTGCACCAGTGTTGAGTACAAAAAAAAGAAAATACATGTGTCTGATAACCCAAAGAGGCTGTATGTGGGAGTGCTGGCCTCACAGGGCTTCAGCTCAGGTGTGCACTGCTGGGACGTAGAGGTAAGAAACAACAACAACTGGACACTGGGAGTGGTGGGGGAAATGGTGAACCGCCAAAATCTTTACAAAATGGATCCAAAGAGTCATTTTTGGTGTTTTCGTTATGTGGATTATGAATACAAGAAAGGAAATAAACCTTGGAGCCATATTAATAGAAATGAGAGGCCAAATGTCATCAGACTGCAGCTGGACTTTGAAAAAGGAGAGCTGAGATTTATCGACCCTTTCAGAAACAGAAGTTTGTGCATCTACACGGGTGGATTTCCAGAGAAGGTGTTCCCATACTTCTGTACTGGAGACGTGGACAAGCCACTTAATGTTTTTGCGGCAAAAAAACAAAAATTATAAACAACTTTTTTTGTTACAAATGTTGTGTTTTGTGCATATGCCAAGAAAATAATCAAATGCATTGACTTTCATGCAGTGTGGCTTGGGGCCACTGTATATCAAGCTACTGTATGTGATTGTTTAATCATGCAGTGCATATATTGTGATGCATTAATAGCTAAAGCACATTTTTGAAATGTGATTATCAACATTAAAAAGCAGTAAAGACTATTTGGTGTACCGATGTGAAATTATTGAAACTGAAGTAAAACACAGTGTCATGACGTCACCTCTGCCAGCTGATTGGTCCAGGCCAGAGTGATGTGCTCAAACTCGTCCAGTGATGTTGGTGTTCCGGTGGAATTTCTCCTAACTGTACTGTGGAGGATGACACACACCTTCAACACCTGCTCTGATTAAACTCTCAGGCCATGAATACAAGTAAACCATGAGCTGTAATTCTCATGCCTACCTGAGGGTGTTTGTCAATATAATCAGCTTCATGTTCTCCAAGGGCTGCAGATACATTCTTCCGTTTATTTATCCAATGACTCGGGAATCTTTTCAAAACATTATCGTTACAGTTACAGCACATGTTAAACAACTTTTACTAGGGATCATTTTTCGAACTCCCAAAATTAAGTGCAAGAAACTAATCTCTGGGCTGTATGAAGCAAACCTCGTCTAATGTAAAGGAAAGACATTGAGTAAAAAAGAACTTGCGATCCAAGAGCTTATGAATCCTGGTACAGGTCGTCATTGGCACGCGATATGACACAAACTGCCGTTTGGGGTTGACCCGGGAAATTTCAAATTTCAAGGTCAAATTTTTGGTGTTTTTAATGGATGTACCCAAAAAGGAATCTTGGAGGCTTTTATAGAATGGAGCATCAGACGCGCTCTGAGGAGAAACTGTTATGACCCTTTCAGACGAGTTTCAACAGATTTAAAATTTATTTCTGTATTTTTCATTTGTTTTTATTTTTTTTTTGGTACAAAAGTGGTTTTTCATATCCAGTTCAATGGGACTTATGAGTGGCTTTTGGCATTCCCTGTTGTTGTTTTATGGCAGGTTTATATTTTTTAATAGGTTTAAGCATTTTATTATTTTAAAAAGTTAGAATTGGAGAGGGTTTCCTTTTAAGTTATGAAGTATAGCTTTAATTTAAAGTTTGCTTAATTTTGAGTTTTTTATTTTTTATGACTGAGAGAAAATAATAAGGCAAAACAAAGTTTTGGTTAATAAGAAAAGTTTAAAAATAAACACTTTTTCTCGCTGCAGAATACATTGAAAATGTCGGGGGCCTTCAAAATTATGGGAAAGGAGGGGGCCCCAGTAAAAATTGGGAACCCTGGAGTAGAGTATTAATTAAACTAGTAAGTTTCACCTGATGGTAAATAATCACTCCTGAATGAATCGCTGCTGAGGAGGAAACCACAGCAACCCGAGCAGTTTTCTTTATAGTTTGTATGTTGTTGTTCCATCCACGACGTCACGAAAATAGAAACAGTTTCTAAATTAGAAATGTCATGTGTCGCCGTCGTGGCTAGTCAAGACAAAAACTCTGATTAACATGGAAAAGATACCTTTTATCGCGTGTAACATTAGTTAGGACACGGTGTTAGACGGAATATTTAACATACCTAAATAATATCATTATTTATCACTTTATTATATGTAAATATCACAAATATATGACAAAAAAACGTTGGTTTGTAAATAAAATGTAATCTTTAGTAACTGACGTTTGGGTAACTATGCTAGCAACACCGTAAACAATTAAGATTGCGCGGGATGAACAGATTGCTCCAGAAAACTTCCTATAGACATTTCTAAATGCACATTTTATATCTCCATCTTTTTGTAAATATTTCATAACACCATGATATTATTAATTAACCATCAGGTAACTTTACAAGTGACTCACCTCAAAAAGCGCGCCAGACTCCCATCAAGTAACGCGCCGCTTCTGCGCAGTGCGCATGCGCAACCGCTACTGTGCTGCGCAATATAAAATCTTCTCAAAAGTAAATTGACATTTATCTTATTAAATGATTAATACACTCCATTGGTTGTACTGGTTTTGGTTTTATTGGGGGGAAAAAAAAAAAAAAAAAGGTTTAAGATTAATATAAGAATGATTTGTTTTTTTATTTTCGAAAATTAGTTTTCACCAACGTGTCACATAAAATAAGTTTGTCAAACATTATTGGTTTAAAATGAAAACAAAAATGTTTTTCTTTTTAATTGGTTAAATAAAAAAAATATATATATATATCTCTTGGTGACAGACACACAACATATGATGAATATCAACACACATCAATCATATCAATAGGAAACACACTAAACAGGAACAAATGTGCTTGAGCTTCTTTTTTCTGCAGTTTCTCAGGATGTAAACGCTCTTCTGTGACCCAGCATTCAGGCGCTATTTACACTACAGCACGTGTTTAAGGTAACGTTCACCATCCATGCAGCAGTAAGTGGTAAGAACCGGAAGTGTGCGTCAGTTTTTAAAGTTAACAAAGAGTCCAGCTTCTCGTTTATTAACATGCAACGTGTTTCCTCTGGGACTTCTGGTGAGCAAAGACTAGTGAAAAGACAAATAACGGACCACGTTTAAAAACAGAAGGTGTTAAAAATGTCATATTTGAACATGCAGAATGCAAAAAATACATTAACATCATCCCAAAAAAAAAGTAAATCTCATGAAGATATATCTAGGACACATATCACCTTGATAAAAAGAGAAAAAAAAAATATAGGCTACTCTACCTTGAGAAAATGAAGCACATTTTTAGATATGAAAAGTTTCACTACCATAATGCATCTGGATAAATTACTGTAATTCCCAATTGCTCTATTACATGATTTTTTTGTTTAATTTTCTTAATGCACAATATCATTTTTTCTTTTAATTTCAATGGTGAAGTCTATGGAAGCTTGTTTCATCGGGATAAAAAAAGTACTTGTGACAATTTCACAATTCTGAGTTTGTCTCACAATTTAGACTTTTTTTTTTTGCAATTCAGAATTGTGAGAAATAAAAATCTGAATTACGAGATATAAACAGAATTGAGAGATATAACCTCATTGTAAGATAGAAAAGAATTCTGAGATGTAAAAAATTGTGCAAAATAATCAGAATTGCATGATATACATGCAGAATTGTAAGATATAAACTCAGAATTGCGAGATATAAACTCAAGAGTTATGAGATATAAACTCAGAATTGCGAGATATAAACTAAAGGTTAAGATATAAACCAAATTGTGAAAAAATCAAATTGCATGATATAATCAGAATTGTGATATAAACTCAGAATTGGGATATAAACCAAGATTAGAGATATAAACTGAATTGGAGATATAAACCAAGATTATGGATATAAATCAAATTGCAGATATAAACTCAAGATTTAGAATAAATCGAATTGGAGTATAAACTCCAATTTGAGAAAAATCAAATTGTGAAAATAATCAAATTGTGGAAAAAGCAAATAGCAAATAAACTTTAAATTAACCAAATTGCAAAAAAGCTTCAATAAAACTAGAATTGTGGAATTAACAATTGGACTTAAAACTCAAAGAAAAAATTCCAAAGTAAATAAATCTCAATTAGAAAACAAGTCCAATTGTATAAATTACCTTTTTTTTTTTTTCCCAAAAAAAAAAAAAATTTGGCAGATTTTTGTAGTTTCCCAAAAAAAAATTTAAATATCAGCCTTACAAACATAAGCTCTAAAAAGTAAAAAAATCTCTCTAGCCTTTTCTTTGGTCCATTAAAGCTTTGGTTTTTTTTTTAAAAAAAAATTGTTGCAGGCATTTGTCAGTTACCAGGTAGAAAAGGAAATGATTATGTGTTTCCTTTACAAAACGAAATTTGGTCCGTTTTAATTAGTGAAACACAAACCCTTCCAACGACGTTTTAGGTCCTATGAAGAGCCGTTTGTTGTTGTTTTTTTAATGGTACTGGTACCCAGGCCATTTTTAATAAATAGAAAGGGGGGAAATTTTTTCCAATGAAATTTTGCAAGAAAATATACATTATACTAAAAACAAACAAAATAAAAAAGAAAAATAAAATTAAAGTCCATTATATAAAATATACAGATATGAATATTGATTTTTTCTTTTTCTTTTTTTAATTGTATTTATACCAATCTTAAAAAAAAATATTTAAATATATTTTTAAAAATTAAAAAGAAGGGGGAAAATTTCTTCCTCTTTTTAATTGTAATTTGGTAGCAAGTTAAATAAAAATTAATAACAACTATATAAACATAAAAAACAAACAAAAATAAATAAAAAGTATAAAAATAATTAAAATTAAAATGATTAAAACAACCTTAAAACTACTAATACTTTAACTAAAATTAAAATAAAAACGCAACATTTTTTCCATTTAGTTTACCGTGATGTACTAAAATAACTAAAACTGAAATAAAAATTAATAAAACCAATTCAAACATAAAAAATTATAAAAATGACTAAAACAACTTTAACATTACTAATACTTTAACTAAAATTAAAAAGAAAACGGAAAATATAAAAATAAAAATGCAACATTTCTCATTTTCATTTAGCTTAACGTGATGTACTATACTAAAACTGAAATAAAAATTATAAAAAACTATATAGACAATAAAAAATAAAATAAAAAATAATACAAATTACAAATAATTCAACTAAAATGAAAATGAAAACAGACAATATAAAATAAAAAGGCAACATTTCAAATTTTCATTTCATCTTGATGTACTACAATAACTAAAACTTAATAAAAAACTAATAAAACAAATAAAAATTGTATACATATTTAAAAAATAAAAATGACAACTTCAAAATTACCAGAGGTGGTCAGTAACGAAGTAAAACTTCTTCGTTACAGTACTTAAGTAAATTTTTCAAGTATCTGTACTTTACTGGAGTAGTTTTATTTTGAGTAATGTTTACTTCACTACATTCCAAAGCATAAGATCGTACTTTTTACTTCACTACATTTCATAAAACATATCGTTACTCCTTATAATACATCACGTGCTCCGAGACGCAGAAGCGGTGTCTGATTCATGAACAAACTGATTCTTTTCAATGAACCTGTTAAATCGGTTCGCAAATCACACCAAACGATTCATTCACGAATTGGAATGATCCGATTGCAGCTGTTCTCGAGTCGAAAACTCTGATTCAAATGATCCGTTTAGAGCGAGTCTCCAGTGAACTGAACTCACAAGAACCGGGAGATCTTGTGAGCGTGAGCGCGCAACTGATGCTGCAAAAAGTAAGTTACTAATGTCCAATTTTAGGATTAATTATTGTAACTGAAAATCATATTTAGCTCAAAACTGTCAGTTGTTTGTGAACTAAATCTGCTGTAAAGGGTGATCTATTTAAGCCCTCTGAAATGCTTGAATGCAGACAGATCGATGTCATTGTCTCTATGTTTTAGGTCAAAAAACCGAAATATTAAAATAACACAGATTAAATAAAATAACTAGTGTTCCTAGTTATTAGTGTTCCTGTTAATAGTTAATAGTGTTCCTGTGGCTCAGTGGTAGAGCATTGCGTTAGCAGCGCAAAGGTTGTGGGTTCAATTCCCAGGGAACACACATAGTAAAACATAGTAAAACATGTATAGCCTGAATGCACTGTAAGTCGCTTTGGATAAAAGCGTCTGCTAAATGCATAAATGTAAAATGTAAATAACTCATGCACGTTCATATTCCCCGCTGCTGTAACGTTAGCAGTTTTATTAAAATACTACTAGCCCTATGTGACGTCTGTTTTTATATTGTTTATCAACAGTATACATTTTTATATTGTTTGGATCAACTAGCCGAGTAAGTTAGACAGATATGAATGTTTATTCATAACCATACTGAAAATAAGTAAATATTGTTAGCTGATGCTAACTGCCTAGCTAACAAGCTTGCTGGTGCTAAGTTGAGGAAATGTTTAGATATAAAGTCCAAATATTTTTATTCAGCCACCTAGAGAGATTACATCTGAGGGAAAAAGAAAGGATGTGATGTTCAGATCATAACTACAGTAATTATCAAAGTGGGAAGTGATGCCCTCTGGGGGCATTTGGACAGGAGTGTTTTTACACCACAGACAAGGTTTGAGAAGAAAAAAATCATTATGAAAATATAATTATATTTTCCTTAATATGTTCTTCCTAACTTCAGGCCTAATTCTCATGTCATATATAACTGTGACGTTCTGCAAAACAAGTTTTAAAACATTTTTTCTTACTGGTGAAAATTAGATGGTCAAATCTGTTTTCTCTCAGGTACATCGCAGTGTAAGCTTCACAGTGAACATTACAACAAAATATATATCTTGACTCCATATAGTGGTTATTTTGGGAAAATCCCAGGTATTTTGAACAGTAGGATTATAAAAATATGTGCTAATATAAAATTAAATAAAGTAGTCTATATAAAATTGGAAAATAAATCTATCTATCAGTACTTTTTTACTTAAGTACATAAAAAATCGCGTACTTTTGTACTTTCACTCGAGTAAAATTGAAAAAGCAGTACTTTTACTTTAGTAATATTTAATTATACGTATCTGTACTTTTACTCAAGTACTTGATCTGTGTACTTTGTCCACCACTGAAAATTACTAATACTTTACCTAAAATAAAAAAACCAAAGGAATACTTGGTTAACAACCCAAGTAATCCAGACATACAAAAAAAAAAAAAAGTTCAGAAATGAAGTTGTTATAAAATGGAATGATACAGAGAAAAGTATTGAACACATGAAGAAAGGGAGCTGCAAAAAGGCATGGAAAGCCAATCAGTAATTAGAAAGCAATCCTGCCCTTGTCAGTGGAAATTAATATGAGCTGGTTCAGTCCCAAACACCAGGATGATGAAGATGAAACAAGGTTGGACATTTCAGCAAGACAATAATCCCAAACACACAGCCAAGGAAACTCTCAATTAGTTTCAGAGAAAGAAAGTAACGCTGCTAGAATGGCCAGACTTGAATCCGATAGAAAGAACTAAAGATCAGCGCTCATAGAAGAGGCCCACAGAACCTTCAAGATTTGAACACTGTGTGGAAGAATGGGTCAAAATCACACCTGAGCAATGCGTGACTAGTTTCTCCTACAGGAGGCGTCTTGAAGCTGTCATTACCAACAAAGACTTTTCTTTAGTATGAAGTATTAAATAAGTATCAGTAAGCGTGTTCAATACTTTTTCCCTGTGTCATTCCATTTTATTACACATAACTTCATTTCTGAACTTATTTGTATGTATGGATTACTTGGGTTGTTACCAACATCTGGTGAATTCCTGTCAACAGCACCTTTAGAAATATATTTACTGAGAAAAATGGTGACGTGTTCAATACTTATTTTACCCACTGTATATATACATACAAAATAATTCTAAATATTATCTATATGTGATGTACTAAAATAACTATACCTGGAACTGAAATAAAAAGTAATATAAATTATATTAAAATTGATTAAATGACTACAACTTTAAAATGACTAATACTTCAGCTACAATTCTAATGAAAACATCAAATATAAAAATAAAAACTGAGGATCTGAGGTGACTTACGGTCGTTGTCGTGGACGATCTGGAAGTTCTTGACGGAGGCCTGCGTGACTCTGCCGTGGAAGTTGAGCACGTAGGACTGCGTGTCGTCGTTCCACACCGGCGCTTTATTGTGCAGCTCGATCAGATTCTCCAGCGAGTGATTCTGCCATTTACTCAGCAGAGACTCCTGCTCCTGAAACACACACACACACACACACATCAGCTGCTGCGCTCACAGTGATGATCTGACTCACAGCTCCAGAGGAGACACTCACACACGCGGGCCGAACCGGAACCCGCTCGAAGTTCATGTTCATGCCGGGAATGATCACGGTCATCTTCCGCGGCCCTTTGAAGCCCAGAACATTGGTCTCCTAAACACATACACACACACAATAAGAAGTGGGCAAAAGCACTCAGAAACAGAGAGAAACAGAGACACACTGACGTAGCAGATGGCAGCGAGCTCCTGTCGAGTGTTGGTTTCCTCCAGCAGTGCTCCGGGGGTTTTCGAGGGGTTCGTGCCGTTATCGTACACCGTAAACTTGGTTCCCATCAGATTAGACCTGCGGTGCACAGTGAACATCATCAACACATGATCTGACGAACAGCAGAACATCAACTCACACAGACTCCAAAACAAGCTACATGTGATTCAGTCATGGAGCGGGGCAGCAAAGGCTAAAAGCTTGTGTTTTTAATACAGCACATTAATTATTCAGGAAAAATCTTTATTAACTAACTTGTTAGACACTATCATAAAATTCAAAAGGCTGCTATATATTTTCATGTATAAAGACCCAATTTATATTGTGAAAAATTCATATTGGAAATAATATGTAAAATATTATTTAGAAAATATTTAGTTCCTAATACAATCATTTTTAATGCTTTTTTCTCTTTACTATACTGTACAGTTGGCTGTATTATTTATCTTTTGTATTTTATTATTATTTTTAAATCTTTATTATGCATTCAGTTTATTATTTTATTACATGATTTATTTATTTATTTTAATCTATTTGTTACTATTTATTTATTTAATACATTTTATTAATTAATGTAATTATTAATGTTGCATTATTTATTTTATTAGCTTTTATTATTTATCTTTTTTAAATCTAATTGTTATTATTTATTTAAATAATTTTTTATTTGTTTATTGTTTGATATTTATTAACTTTAATACAATTTCTTTCTTTTTTTTAAATAGTTTTATTTATTTTAGTACAATTTCATTATTCATTTATTTTAATACATTTTTCATTGTTTATTTTACTATATTTTTATTATGTAAATTAAATGATTATTTATGAATTTTAATTGTATTTTTATTTTTCATATATTGTAATCTAATCTAATTTTGAATTATTTAATTTATTTATTCATTTATTATATGTGCTTCTATTGTAAATAAAGTATTGAATGTACAATTTGTGCTTTTAAAAAAAGGTGGGAAATTGTTTTCTGTGGTAACTGACTGGATGTCACAAATGCTGTCAATGGTGTCTTGATTTCATATTGAACCGGAAACATCCCATCGATCGTAAGTTCACAATGTCAAATATGATCTGATCATTTGAAGGTCACTTGTGACTGAATCTCCTGAGACGAGACGAGTTAATACCAGATAAAAAACACCAGAGAGGCACCTCAGCTTTCCTATGAAGCTCTCGCCCTCACGGGACAGATCCGTGGCGTCTACAGAGATCAGATAGTTGGATGTTTTGCTCTTTTTCCTCTTGCGTCCGGCCAATAAGAACACCTGAGAGAGAGAGAGAGATGAGCGAGAGAGCACTAAAGTGAGCAGAAGTGATTGTGAAGGATCAGATCAGACCTTCTTGCCGTCTTCTCTCTCCAGGTGCAGGAAGTATGTGGGATAGAGGCCGCGGTCCATGCCCTTCTTATCCCGCGAGATGCGGCACTTGATGGTGACCCCCCGCGGAGCCGGACGGAGAACAAACTCCTCCAGATTATCCACCTCAACGGAGGAGCCCTCAGCCGACGGAGAACCCACCGGGAGACACTCCTGACGGGACAGAGACAAAACTCACACATTTAGTCCTCAAACAGACATGAATCAATGATGAAAATAGATCACTAATTATTCTCACAGGGTCTCTGAGATAATGAGGAAAGTTCACAGACTGAATGAAATACTTTCCCATATCCCAGTTCAATATCCAGAGTTTAATGGACTCTATGCACAATCACTTCCGCATTCAGGCAACTGCAACGGCAAAATCTTGTTGCAGTGTTACACAACAGCATTATTGATATGTTATTTATTTATTTTATCTGTTTTTATTATTTATTTATTTATTTTATCAATTAAAAAATATTTCTTTAATTTTTGTAACATTTTTACTTATAATTTAAATGTATTATTTATTTAATTTAACTATTATTTATTTTTTATATTTTATTATTTATTTATTTGAATTACAGTTTTATTTATGTTTTAATCTAATATTTTATTCATATATTTTAATATTTTTCCATTATTTATTTATTTATTTTAAGCATTTTTTTAATTAAATTGTACTAGTTACATGTTTAATTTTTTTTTATTATTATTTATTTGTTTTATTTTATTTATTTGTGTATTAAATTGTACTAGTTACATGTTTAATTTTTTTAATTATTATTTATTTGTTTTAATCTATTTTCACATTATGTATTTATTTCCATCTTTTTAAAATATTTGTAAGATTTTTATTATTTATTTTAATCTTTTTCATTACTTTTTTAATCTATTTGTATCATTTATTTATTTTAATTGTAATATTTATATTTTAATCTATTTATTTTAGTATATTTTCCCATTATTTATTTTAATAATAATAAAAAAAATGTTTTGTTTTTTAGTTTTAATATTTTTGTTGTTGTTGTTTTTTACAAAATGGTATTTTTTTATTTATTTTTTATTTAAAGCTTCTGAGACTCATTTCTGAAATGTTTATGGTTTAATATAAAATAATGTTATGTTTACTATAGTTATATAATAATATATCTAATATACTATAATGTAATGTAATTATTCATGAATCAACAGTTGATAGACAGAAAGAGTTTGCAACAGTTTACACCGATGCTCGTGGAGCACTGAGACTTCAGCAGAAATACACAGACAGTCAGTGTACATAGAGATCATTTGCCTCAAACTGTGACTCTGTGTTTGTGTGGAGGTTGTTGTGTCTGTCTGACCGTGGTGGATTTGGTGCTGGAGGCCGACGCAGGACGAGTGCTCTCTGTGTTCGGCGACAGCGATCGGCTTCGCTCTTCAGCTTCATCATCATCTTCCTCGCTGGCCTCGTCGTAGTTCATGCTGCCAGACAGTCCTGAGAGAAACAGAGTTTAAAGAGCTGGAGATGAGAAACAACAGCTGCTGCACCGAGACCAGGACTGCCATTTACACGCAATCTCCTGAGACACACACACACACACCAGACTGTGTGTGCTGTTCTTGACATTTTTAAAAATGTCCCCAGTAGACATTCAGTAATATGATTTATAGTAATGAACTCTATTACTGTTCATTTTACACAGTTAAATTTACACATTTTGTGTACTGTTCACATATAAATGTCCAAAGTCCTTTTTGTTATATAAAAAAGTTATTAAACTTCTTATTAAGAGGACAACATGTAAGTTTCTATAACTTCCGTAATAAAAGCTTTAGCAATTATCCCCATATATATATGAAAAGCCCCCCGTCTCTAGCAGTGTCGTTTTAGTATCATCGATATTCTATTATAGATTTTGTTAAAATTTTTAATTAGATTTAATTCTTCTATTTTCTTTTTCACTTTAATTTTAATTAAAGTTTTGGTTATTTTGTTGTATGTTTTTATTTAATTTTTTATTATTATTATTTTATTATTAAGTATTTTTATTATTATTAAAATAAGTATTCAATTAATTTATTTGTTGTAGTTTATGTAGTTGTAGATTGTAACAAAAATGAAAATGTTGTCTTGGCAACTAGTTGAAATATTTTTTTTATATTTACTTTTTATATTTTTATTATTTATATATTTGAATCTAATTGTTATTTAGTTATGAATTTATTTATTTTAATCAAATATTGTATCATTTATTTATTTTTCATTTTATTTTATTTCAGTTAACATTTATTTCAAGTAACATTTTATAATGAACATGAATGTTTTTTATGGTTTTAGTTTCAGTTAACGTTAGTTTTATAGTCCCCAGAAAAGAAAGAAAAATCACAGAACTTGAAAAAATGTCCTGAAGTCTGTGCAAATGAAAAAATATATCTAAAAATGACAAATTGTATTTATTTTTTTTATGTATTTATTTGATTTTAATTGAAATTTTTATAGACCCCTTTGTACAGTTCCCTTTTCAAGTATTATTTATTTTAATAGTTTCTATGTATTTTAATATAATTTTGAAGTATTTATTTATTTTAATCTCATTTTTAAATATTCAATACTTTTTTATGTTTTATTTTAGTTCAGTTATTTATTTTATTTCAAGTAACGAAAATGTTTTTATGGTTTTAATTTTATTTACCGTTACCCCAGAAAAAAGGTGCATTATAAACAGCGCTACCCTGCATCGGTGTATGCGTGGGTGTGTGTATGTGTGTGTGTGTATATGCGTGTGTGTATGTGTGTGCGTGCGTGCGTGTGTGTGTGTGTGTGTGTGTGTATGTGTGTGTGTGTGTGTGTGTGTGCGTGCGTATGTGTGTGTGTGTGTGTGTGTGTGTGTGTATATATGCGTGTGTGTATGTGTGTGCGTGCGTGCGTGTGTGTGTATGTGTGCGTGCGTGCGTATGTGTGTGTGTGTGTGTGTGTGTGTGTGTGTGTGTGTGTGCGTGTGTGTATTACCACGTCTCTGCAGTAGTGTGTGTATGTCAGTTTTGGGCTCCAGCAGTGTGTCGGTGTCAGCATCTGTCTCCGGCTCTTCTGCGGCGGGTGGCGAGGGCTGCTGCGGTGGACTGACCGACAGAACCTGGATCTTACTGCCCAGATCTGGAGCTTCTGAACCCAGCAGAGCCGCGGGGCCATCGATGCCTGACGGACAAACACACACACATTCAATCATTCACACACAAAACACACATATAGCTGCAGGGTGAGATACTGAATGCAAATCAAAGCACAATATTCAATTCTAGATCTATTCAGCAGGCGGAGAGATCATTTTTGTTTGATAGAGGAAACTAAAAAAGTCTGACTGCAAATGAACGAAAAACCTTCTCAGAGAGAGTGAAGGACGAACAGCAGATATGAGTCCTGAGAAACAGATAAGAGAAGGCAAAACTATTACACAAACGACACTGACGCAAAACAGTGGGATGAATAATAAAAAGCATAGTGAGGAGTGTCATGATTTAAAGACACAGTTCACCTAAAAATAAAAAAATTGCTGTTAATTTACTCACCTTCAGGCCATCCAAGATGTAGCTGACTTTTTTTTTCTTCAGTAGAACAATAAAGAAGATATTTTAGCAGAAACTGTGCTCCTTGGTGAATCATACAATGCAAGTCAATGGGTACCGGCATTTTGAGAGTCAAAAAAAGCAAATACCGGCAACACAAAATTAAACTGATGATATATTGAGGTCGTATGAAGCAAAGCGATCGCTCTGTGCAAGAAACTGAACATCATTTAGAACATTATTACCTGTAATCCAGAGCCTCAGGGCAAATGGGAAGTATGATTCTTTTCCGTGTACTGCTTGTTTCAGACAGTTCGTTTCAATCAACTGGTTCTATTCACTAGTTTGTTTATATAATCATGCAATGATGTCACATATATGCAATTATATTATTAAAGCACCCAGTAATGATTGGGATGTTTTACATGTCTAAGGCATATAAAGTGAATAAACTAGTCTTCATCAGCTCACCTTTTTACATAAACCATGTTAAACCATAAAAACATTCATTTCACTGGAGCACTGAATGATTTCATTCATCATAGGATCAGATACGCCACTATTTTGGCCCATTACGAGTCGGAGTGACTGTCAGGCATCTGAAAATCAGTTTTAATTGAGTAGATCTGTGCTGCTTGAGCTGTGAACTGATTCAGACGATTCTGATTTGATGAACTACTTCAACTAGTTCACTAAAAAGAATCGGTTCAAAAGAATGATCCGTTTGTGAACCAGACATCACTCAGGAGGCTCTGGATTACAGGTAATAATGCTGTAAATAATGTTCAGTTTCTTGCACAGACCGTTCGTTTAGCTTCATAAGACCTCAAAATATCATCAGGAGCCACAGAGATTCATTTGTGTTGCGTTTTTTGACTCTCAAAGCGCCGGTAGCCATTGACTTGCATTTTATGAATCACCAGGGCATCAGCTATAAATCTTCTTTACTGTTCTACTGAAGAAAAAAAGTCACCTCCATCTCGGGTGGCCTAAATTAACAGCAAATTAGCCCTGGGCGATATGGCAAAAAATTAAAATCCTGATTTGTTTCAGAACGTTTGACAGATTCCCGATTTTTAACGATTTTTAACAAGTCAACTTGAAAATGTAACTACAACATGATTCAAGTAACTTCTTTATTAACCCTATAGTTAAAGAAAATTCTATTCCAAGTGCAGCACACATGAAGTTGTCATCATGATGTAAATGTTAAACAAATCACTTTGTAAATATCTTTGCAGAAAAGATGCATGAACTACAACTACATCTTGTACAAACTTGTCTGATACATATTACGTTCAGAAATAATGTGAGGAAAAATGATTTAAATAATTTTAAAAAAATCTCAAAAGTCAAGGTAATTTAAATTCAAAATGACTGAAGGTATAACACGAGCAGACTATTATTAACTATAAATGTTCTGTAAAACAACAGCAGCTTTCAGCCTGTCACCATGATGCAAACATGAAATATCAGACATACACAAGTAGTTCTTCACAGGTATTTTTATTCGATTGCGCTGCTTTTCCATTGTTTTTTCTATGTAAACATGGACGCGTTTGACTGTTGCACACATCATGCATTCTAAAAACATGGCGCTCGTGTTGAAAGAAGTTCACTCCCATCTTCTTGCATGTTTTTCCTATTCCACTGCCAGTGTCGCATCTTTGTCAACACAAAAGCGAATTCTGTGTGATATGAGCACGTCACACGTGAGCGGTTAATCGCGTGCGCCGACATGCGGTTGGATCGATCTTTTCTCTTTACTATCATCATTGGCACATTGTCAAAGTGTCTAATTCTAATGTTTGGTAATATTTCTATTCAAAATCCCGTTTCCTCAATTTCTAAAAAAACAATATTGTGGCAAAACATTACATTCGAATGAATTGATCAAATCTGAAAAATCGCCCAGCCCTACAGCAAATCTTCATTTTTGGATGAACTGTCCCTTTAAAGCCTCACCGTCTAGGATGATGTCACTGGCAGTGCTGAGGTGCGGCTCCACGAGCGGCGCTTGTTCTTCACTGCGGCGGGGCCGAGAGCGCCGCGGACGTCCCTCTGAGTTCGGCTGCACCATCAGCGGCTCCTGACGCTTCCGCCGCTGCTTCTGCTCCAGCAGCACCCTCTGCAGACACAATAACAGCATTAACACTCAGATCATTCATTATTCATCACTTACTAGATGCATACAGTGCATTTAATAGAGGGTCAAACCATTAGAGCAAGTATAAAACGAGGGTGTTGTCTGTTAATGTGGCTTTTTAGAGAATATGCAATCAGATCATGAGACACATTACTGTACAGGAATCATCATTCTGCTGTTGTGTTTCTTTTCCAGTGTTGTTATTGTTAACTAAAACTACTAATAAATCATTTTCAGTCATTTAAATGAAGATGAAACTTGAAATGTTGTTTCTATTCCAGTATTGTTATTCTAAACTTTAACTATTAAAAATGATTTGTCGTTAATTACAGTAAAATGAAGCTGGATTTGTTTTTTTTTAAATATTACATAAAACCTTAAACCTATAAAAACATGAACATAAACTTAAAATGTTGCTTCTATTCAGTGTTTTTATTGTCAACTAAAACTATTAAAAAGTGTTTCTGGAAAATAAAATAAAATATAAAAACATAAACTTAAAATGTTGCTTCTATTCCAGTATTGTTATTGTTAGCTACAACTACTAAAAAATATTTATGGTAGTTGAAATGAAGCTGAAATGAAATAAAATATAAATATTACATAGAAAACTTATAAAACTTGAATGAAAACTAGAAATAATGTTCTGGCAACTAACTGATATAAAGTTCAAGTTGAAGTACTAAAATTACTAAAACTGAAAGCAACATTAATCAAAGCTAAATGCAAAAAAATAGCAACATTAAAATGAAACCGGACAATATAAAAAAAAGCTAATTCAAAATATAAAAAAATACCAGTACATTAATAGTACTAAAATAACACTATTCTATTCTGCTATGCAAGTAATTGAAGCTACAACATTTTGTCCATCATTCCCATACTTACGTTTCCTGTTATTTCATAGTTTTGATGATTATAAAATGTGAAAAACAGTCATACGAAAGAGTAAGTAGGAGTAACCAAGCATGTGACAGCTATTGTGATACAAAGATAATCTACTAGAGCTGAGATAAAAACAGTGAGAGCTCTGTACGGCACGTACGGTTCAGGAAGTGAACGATAACAGTCAAGGATCAGGAGGATGAGCAGAAAACACACACAATCCTTCCCAGAAACAAAACACTCACAGAAAGATGTAGAAGTTGACGCATACTCGCTAGAATCATCCTTTCAACAGCAGAACCGAACAGTGTGTGTGTGTGTGAGAGAGAGAGAGAAGTGGAATGAAATGACAGTAGACGACAGACAGGAAGAGAAACGAGGGCTGCTAACACAATGAGAGTTTCACTTAAAGTCAGACGGTGCAGATAAGCTCACGCTGAGGGGCGGAAGCACAGGTTCAGTTGCTTCACAATGGAAAGTAACATCCATACTGTGTGTTATTGCATTTTATTGTGTTTTTGATGTGTTTTATAATGCTTTGATGTGTTACCATGCATTATTTTGTTTTGATACTTGTTATTGTGTATTACTGTGGTTTGATGTGGGTTTTGTGCTTTATTGTGTTTTGATGCATGTTATGTTGTATGCATATTATTGTGTATTTTTGTGTTTTGAAATGTGTTATTGTGCATTGTATTTTTTGTGGTTTGACACATTATTGCGTATTATTGTTTTATTGTGGTTTGATGTGTTTTTGTTATTCTGTTTTCACGTGTGTTACTGTGTATTGTTTTTTTTCTTGTTTAATGCATATTATTGTGTATTGTTGTTTTCTGAAATATGTATTTTTTTAAGTTTTATTGTATTTTGATGTATATTATTGTTCTTTGGCATGTGTTTTTGTGTATTATTGTGTTTTTGAAGCATGTTATTGTGTTTGATTGTGTTTTGACAAGTGTGATGAAAGATAGATTTTGTTTGATTGTTTTGATGCATGTTATGTTTGATTGTGTTTTCATGCATATTATTGTGTATTTTGTGTTATGGTGCATTGTATTTTTTGTGTTTTGTTGTGTGTTATAGTGTATTATTTAGTGATCGACCGATATTGATTTTTTTTAGAACCGATACCGATACCGATAATTTCTTTGTTTATGTGCCCGATAACCGATATGCAGAACCGATATTTATTTACTGTTATACTTGTGTTTTTGACACAATGATTACAACACCACTGAACTGAACAAACCATTTTATTTATAACAATCACTCCCTCCTTGCATAGAAAACAAAACAAATCTTATTTATACACCAATAAATAGAGGGGTCTGAGAGTACAAAAAATAAAAAAGTGCACTGTTACTAAACGTTTTTTGTTTAAAAATAAAATCTTCGATGAGGTAAAAAAAAAAAAAACAGGTAAAATAAATAAAGCACATAAAAGTAATTCTCACCAATTAAAAAATAAATAAAACTTGTGGCGGCAGGTGACGTCACGTTAATTTGCATATTCATGACGTCATTGCGTCAAGTTTGCGTTCAGACGAGTTTTAGCACTTAAGATCTGTTCTAAATGTCACATACTGTAATTAATACAACAATGCCAATAAAGCTGTTCACATTATACTTTCTGTTGTCATACATAAAACAAGTATAAATAGTAAACAGGAACCATTAATTTTACATGTTAACCAGGAATCACTCTCACTATACTCCTTAAATCCTGATTTATAATCGCAACATCGTCTGATAAAATCAATATACATCTAACTTACACTAAAAAGCGACTATATGCGGTGGTTTTGGCTGTATTACTGTCTTGTCTCATTCAGCGCACTGTCTGCGTCTGAGTAACAAGCTATGCGCATATTAACAGACGAATTATGTTCATATTTAAAAGTCCAAACAGTCAGTAAGCGACAGGTGCTTGGAAACGCTGTTTTGTAAATGATTTACTGACGATTTTGCTGCGTTACGGCCAAATTAATGCGCTGCTTCACTGCCGCTCACTGCACAGAATAGATGCCGAGAGAGGCGACACTGCGCCGGGAGAGTCAGATCTCGCACTCGCGGGGCAGTAACGTTACTGGAGACAAATTCCAATTGAACGATAGCTAAGGTTTTTTCAAAAAAAGTCGCTAGGATTGTCAGTATGTACCTGTTGTGGGAAAAAAGCCGCCAAAAGGGTCTGAAAGTTGCTAAATACTGAAAGTCGCGCTCTTGTGTGTGAGAGGCGGGAGCTGATGGCAGCGGGCGGTGGATATTGTTGCAGCCCGCCACAGATAAAGAGAGAGAGCTTGTCTGAGGGAGTGTCTACAGTTCTTGAGCACACAGAACGAGCAGTGCGAAACGCGTCAGGCGAGGGGAGATTTTCCTCTAGTTAATCGATCGCGGATGGTTTCATTATCTCGGGCGAAAAAAAAAAAAAAAAGTATAAGATAATAATAGTAATAAAAACAAAAATGTGTCACCAAATATACTTGGGCGGCCGTTAATTCAATTCAATTCAATTCAAGTTTATTTGTATAGCGCCTTTTACGATACAATCGTTGCAAAGCGCTTTACAGGAAGTTAAGTTTCTACAATATATATATACATTGTAGAAACTTAATATTAACTTATGGCAAAATGGTTAATATACCTGGGCGGCCCGCCCAGGTAAAGTCTATGTGTGGGAAACACTGGAGTTGTGTTTACTAGGATGTTTATTAGGGAATTGATGGTTATATAGTAAATGTTTATATAATTACGGTGTTTTAATCGTGAATATTTTTAAAAGTTACATGCGGTGGCCGTGCTGTAGCATTTCCTGAGCATCAACCCACTGAGTGAACAGCAATATGAAGCGGCTTCACGAGACTAATGATGAGCAAATATACAACAGAGAGAGAATTTAATTCAGCGCTTTTACTTCCAACTTGCGCTCATTCGTGGCTGTATTATTTAATTCATGCAAAGTTACGTCTTTATTCGGACAGGACTTGACGGATTATCTTACGTGACTCGTCTATTTCTTAGAGCCAAGCTGCATAAACTACATCAAGCATATGTATCACATCTAATTTGTGCATTAATGGCTGTTATGTTAAATAAAATTTACTAATTACAGCAAAGCAAGTAATACTTTACCTGTGCACGCCGTTGTCTCGTCTCCCCTCAGATGCGCTGTAATGGCGATCATGCGTGCAATTCTTAAAACACCCACAAGATTGGGGGTTGATCGGAAAATCCGATATTACAAAACTGATATCCGATTATGGTAAAATGCTTAAATATCGGGAAAAATATCGGTAAATCGATATATCGGTCGATCTCTAGTATTATTGTATTTTGACATGTTATTGTTCATTATTGTGTTATATTGTGTTTGATTCATATTATTGTGTATTGTTTTGTTTTGAAATGTGATATTGTGTATTGTATTTTTTGTGTTTTGACATATTACTGCGTATTATTGTTTTATTGTGTTTAGATGCATGTTATTGTGTATTACTGTGTTTTCACATGTCACTGTGTATTGCGTTGTATTGTTTTAATGCATATTATTGTGTATTGTTGTGTTCTGAAATGTGTTTTTGTGTTTTATTGTATTTTGATGCATGTTATTATGTATTATTGTACTTTGACGCATATTATTGTGTACTATTGTGTTTTGGCATGTTATTGTTTTGATGTGTTTTTGTGTTATGTCTTGTTGTGTAAATGTGTCTCACCTGTTTCTCCAGTTTCTGCTGTCTGAGGTTCAGACTGTCGTCCTCCAGCGTACTGAAACATAACAAACAACATTAAAAACCCATAAACACACACTTATACCATCCCATTCAGTAGATATAAGTTCATAATATTCACCAGCGGCTGAATCTGAATCTAAAACACATCTTTTGACATGTTGAGACTATAGACTGAATGCTGCAGTGTGAGTGTTTTAACCACCATCAGTCATCTGTCAGTCATTGCGTTGCTAGGCAACCGATAGACATCCAAACGAAAGAAAATCAATTTCTCGCAAACATCCTCACATACACACATCTATACATGACTGTGTCTAAAAATACACACACACATAAACACTCACACCGCAGAGACCGGAGAAACATTTCAGATCTCCATTAAAAGAATAAGTATAAGTATAAAGCTTGTTTTTTGTTTGTTTAAAGCATCACAGCATACAGTAGTGAGTTTGTTGTACCTGGTCATGGCGGCGGACGCAAAGCTGGAAGAACTGGAGGCTCTTTGTTTCCATGGCAATGACAGACGGAGCGAGGGGAGAGAAACACAAGAGAGGAAGAGTCAGTGATGAAGATGACGAACGAACGCACACCTGAATGAATGTTTCATGCTTACGGAGGTAAGGTGACACACAAGCTGTCTGATGTGACACCTGTGTCGCCGTGGTTACCAGCGTCAACATGACAACTTGAGGTAACCCCCCCCCACACACACACACACACACACACACACACACACACACACACACACACACATACACACACACACACACACACACTAACAGATGCTCTCCAGTAAGAAAGAAAGAAAGAAAGAAAGAACATTAAAAACACACCTATTTCTTTCATGAATTACGTAAAATGAAGTTCATTATCTACAACAGAGCGCAGCACCCCTCCAAAACACCAAACATTACAGGACGCAGCTTTATAAAAACTAAAATCAGTCAACAGTCTTGACTTTACAATGGCATTAAAATTGATACAAGATTCCTGATTCTGTTCAATTTTTTCTCTCCTACGCATGCATATTGCCATTTTTCTTTTAGCCTAAACAAAATTTAACAACTGACTCTCTCTGTCATCTCCAATATTTAACACCAAAATAAACGTTTGCGCTGAAAATTTTTCACCAAGTAATTCAAACAAATTAGAAAGAAAGAAGGATCAAATGGATGAAATGAAGCTGTATCTATCCATCCATCCATCCATCCATCCATCCATCTATCTATCCATCCATCCATCCATCCATCCATCCATCCATCCATCTTTCTATCTATCTATCTATCTATCTATCTATCTATCTATCCATCCATCCATCCATCCATCTTTCTATCTATCTATCTATCTATCTATCCATCTATCCATCCATCCATCCATCTTTCTATCTATCTATCCATCTATCCATCCATCCATCCATCCATCTTTCTATCTATCTATCTATCATCCATCCATCCATCCATCCATCTTTCTATCTATCTATCTATCTATCCATCTATTACGTTATACTCATTTACTTAACATGCTATCTTTCATTATAGAGGAATCAGTATCCATATTTGGAAACAACAGCAGCATCAATCAAGAACTAAAACACTGTGAACTTAATGAGTGCAAACACACAACAGAGCGACGGTCCTCATGTGAATCCAAACCACACACTCCTTTAAACGAAACACAAACTTTCAACACTAAACCTCTGTTCTGTCTCTCGTGTGTGTGTGTGTGTGTACCTGTATGACCAGCGGCTGTAAGCGGGTTGAGAAGAGCTCTTCACCGTCTCCATGTCGAGTGTGTGTGTGTGTGTGTCTGGGATTTGGGCGTCTCTACCTGCGCAGGTCATGAGGGAACACACGCATGACAGCTGCAGGTGAGCCCTCAGGGCAGCTGCTGTTACTATGGCAACAACATCCCACAGACGCCCTTTGAAAAGCGTGACGCTGCCGAGCGTTTGGTGTCACTCTGAAGTGTGAACTCTTCTCCACGTGAAACCCGCCAGCCGAAAACTACACACGACTGCAGAAATGCATGTTTGCCATTTGCAATATAGCATAATATACAACTATTTAACTCTAATGTGGTTTTATTGTTTTCCTCAATCGAGTTAGCTCTTTTTTTAAGACAGTCTTAACCTTCTCTAAACTGTAAATGCAACGGTCACAACTGTTTTATGGGACATCACATCTATTGCATGTATGCATAGTAACTCACCTAAAACATCTACAGTTTTTCTCAGTTTTCCTCGCTTTGGCTCAAATGAGAGTTTTGTTTCTCAAAACAATACGCTCAGATTTCTGAACAATTCATTTCTTTTTCCAGCTAGCTTTATATTTATTATGCATTTAAGCAAATTGCATGTGTTTTGGCACAAAAGTACATTTGTCTACAATTTACATAAATGCACATGGCATCAAAACTGATGAGTGCAAAATTTCAAAAAAAAAATCATCATGATCATCATGATGGAGCCATCAAATGCAAATGATCAAAATCTGTCCGAAATACGTGAATATTTCATAAATAAACAATTATGATTGGGATGTCTGCTAAATTTACAAATGTTTGTGTGTGCAGTATTGCTTTTCCCAGTAAACTTTTACCTACTGTTGAAATCTGGATTTTTTTTTTTTACATTTAATTAATAAAAATAAAATTTAATTAATAAGAAATTCAAATCTGGTTTGAACAAGAAACTAATTGTTTAGAGATGTGAACACTGTTTTGAGAAAAACATTGAGGTGAATAGAAAAACTATTCAACTATTAAACAATCATTTTGCACCCTCTCTCTGAAATATTAATTTTAAAAGTTTTGCAGTGATTTTAAAAAATCCGTATGTCTACTTTATGCATCAAATTGTACATAATTGTCATAAAACTATCAGACAAAATGATGGTCTCCATTTTACTTCCTCGTTTTTAATCTCATTGTGTCTGGATGGAAGTGTCTGATTATCATGTAGACATCATTGACATGTAAATGTCACCGTGTTAGTGCAAACAAGATGCTTCTGCTGTTTAATTTCAATCAATGTTTTTTTGGAAGTTTTGAGGAAGTTCTGAACCTCTTATTTTAAAAAGAAGAAAATGTGTTACTTTAATGCTATGAACAAGTATTGAAAATACGCTCTAAACCCAGACTGCTGTGTAAGTCGCTTTGGCAAGCAAACGTCTGTTATGTAAATTATTATGAATGTAAACACAAACCGCAATCGTCTCATCTGCAGCGTGTCATTTCCTCTCACAGCTCTGATAATGATGCCAATCTCAGGCTGTGCTGTACTTCCACGTTCATCTAATGGCTACCAAACAGACCGTAATTGCGCCATAATGACACTCTCAGACTTATTCATCAGGTCTGTGAGTGGATGGACCATTTTCTGGCTTTGTGAAAGAACTCCTTGAAAATGCACGCTGCGAAATGTGAATCAAGGCCAGCTGCACTCATCAAAAGAGATCTATGAGACACACATGTGCAAATAGACAAATAAACAAGACAACATGCATGCAAACACACAGCAAGCCTAATGCATTCTGCGTCTCAGTGCTGTTGGTTATAATAGACCATAACAGTTGGGGTCCAGAAGTAAAAACCATTTATTTGACCAATTATAAGTGGTGGTCTTGAGAAGACCTCAAGACCACCACTTGAGGTCTTCCTCACCGGCAGACCTCAAGTGGTGAAAATGGGCCAGTACACCTCCAACTCCATCACCCTGAACGTAGGAGCCCCGCAGGGCTGCGTTCTGAGTCCCCTGCTCTATTCTCTCTACACACACGACTGTGTGTCCTCTCACAGCTCCACTTCTATTGTCAAATTTGCTGATGATACTGTGGTTCTGGGCCTCATTTCCAACAATGATGAGACCGCATACTTGGGTGAGGTAGAGAGACTAACATCATGGTGCCAGGACAACTGTCTCTCTCTGAACGTGAGCAAAACTAAAGAGCTGATTGTAGACTTCAGGAAGAGACAGCAGCGGCCCTACACTGCTCTCATGATCAGCGGGACCCCTGTGGAGAGGGTGAGCAGCTTCAAGTACCTCGGTGTTAACATCTCCGAGGACCTGACTTGGACTGCACACATTTCAACACAGGTCAAGAAAGCCAGGCAAAGACTGTACCATCTGCGACAGCTGAGGAAATTCAGGGTCTCACCAGCAATCCTGAAAACTTTCTATTCAGGGGCCATAGAAAGTGTACTGACTCAGTGCATCTCAGTGTGGTATAGCAATGCCACAAATCAGGACTGCAAAGCTCTGCAGAGAGTCGTGCGCCTAGCTGAGCGCATCTCTGGGTCTGCCCTCCCCTCTCTGCAAGACATCTACCTGAAACGCTGCAGAAGCAGAGCTGTAAAAATAATCAAGGACTCAAATCACCCCGGAAACCGTCTCTTCATCACACTGCCATCTGGCAAGCGCTTCAGAAGTGTGATGGCAAAAACTGAGAGACTGAGGAGGAGCTTCTACCCTCAGGTCATCAGGCTCCTAAACTCAGTCTCATAACATCTTCAGGACTCAGTTAATTAACTGTAACACCCATCATTCTCCATCATCCGCATTGCTGCTATGTGTACATACCCAGTACAACCTGTTTGCACATTCCTCTTGCACATCCCTGTTTATATTAATATTTATTAAATCCACAGTAGGCTGTTTTGCACATTCTAGTTCATTGCACATTTTACTCCTTATTTTATTGTTTGTTTTAGTTTTTGTTTTTTTTGTTTTTTACTTATTATCTTTTTTTTTTTTTTTTAATCTTATTCCTACCTTTATTTAAATATATGCTCCTGTGTTATGTATCATCTTTTATTTTTTTGCACTGTCCATTGAGCGGACCTGTCCTGACCTCCATTTCACTACTGATTATACCCTGTATGATTGTGTATGTGACAAATAAACTTGAACCTTGAACCTTGAACCAATTATCCCCAAAATTAAAGCTTTCAAGACAGATCCAGATCATGAGAAATGTGACAATATACAGTGAATGGGTGCCGTCAGAATGAGAGTCCAAACAGCTGATAAAAACATCACAATAATGCACGCAACTTTAATGTCTTGTGAAGCCAATATCATTAGACGTTCTTAACTTTAAACTGTCGCTTCTGGCCAAAATATGAATCCGTAATTCATAATAATGCTTCCTCCAGTGTAAAAAAAAAGTCCATCTCCTGCTGTCCTCTCATATCAAAATCTAGCCACATATTAGTTTAGAGCTATTTTGGCTTGTAAACGGTACTTGATCTGTGCAGATTTCTCTCCTGATTCAGACCAGACAACTTTTTCACTGGAAGAAGCGTTATTATGGATTATGGATTTAGACAGAAACAACGGTTTGAAATTAAATGACAGATATGTTTCTTACAAACACGCAGCTTTTGTCTTCTCGAGATGTTAATTGATGGACTGGACTGGAGTGGTGTGGGTTACTTGTGGATTATTGTGATGTTTTTATCAGCTGTTTGGACTCTCATTCTGACGGCACCCATTCACTGCAGAGGATCCATTGTTGAGCAAGCGTTGGAATGACACATTTCTCCAAATCTGATGAAGGAACAAACTCATCTACATCTCGGATGGACTGAGGATGAGACATTTTTAGTAAATTTCCATTTTTGGATTAACTATTCCTTTAATCTTGAAGCAAATCCACCAATTACAGAAGTCATAGTAACCATAGAAACAGGAATCACAGCAGAAACGTTGTGCAATGATCGCCCACTCCAATGAAGCAATGCAAATGATGTAATAAATAAGTCTCCCTACACTCTCAAACAGCGTATATCTTTGAATGCTTTTCATTTTTGTGCTTACAATCTATAAGTTATAGTTTCATATTGTACTGTAATTTCTGATTACATAATATGCAGATGAGCAGTTCATTACCTCTAAAAAAATATTTTACCTTTATCTCTAAAATAGTTTTTGCTTTGAATCAATTTTGTGGCTTATCTCAAAGCTGGTTGGTTTGAGAAAATGTAAACATTTAAAAAGCCACTGTTGCACTCTATTGCTCAGAAACTCAACAAGACAATTGCAAACAAGAGGACCAGATCAGATAAAACAACCTCATCAGATCACAACACAACACAAGAAACAATCCAGGATCCCATCCATCCAAACCGAGAGATGAAATTAGGAGTCAAACGCAAGGCAGAAGCCAAAATAGAAGCTGGTTCATCATTATCAGAGATGTGACTTCAAGAAAACTGCGTCAACTCTTCTCAGAAGGCGGCTGAAAGTTAAACAAAAGCTGCAGATAAATCCAAACCACTTCCTGTCCTTGTGCATCAGACCAAACCACACCGAATTCCAGCTCAGGCATCGTGGGAGGGAAGGAGTGCGGTTCTGATAGGAAGAAGCCCGGTCACGTCTGGAGGACAAAACTTACACAAAGAAACTGAGAGCAGATGTCGAACATGATCTTTGTCCTGCCAACACACTCGACACAGGACAGAGTCAAGGACGGCCAGAGATTCCAGCTGCATCACATCCTCACAGCTGTCAGAACAGATTCATCACCAGCACTCTGCTAAACGATTATAATGAGAGACTGTCTAATTAATCACTCCATATGAGCAGCATTAACAGCAGAACAGTAGAGAGCTGTTAAAAAAAATTGCTGTAGGACTGACTTTGACACAACTTTCATTTAAAAATTGCTAGCAAATTTCACAATCTAGAAAATGTAAAAAGAAAAGTATTTTTGGCAGTGCAGAGAATTTGTCTAATAGAAAAAAATAAGGCACACTTAGAAAAAAATAAATCATCATCTTCAAAATAATAAGTATATAATCAATAATAAGTATAAATATATAATCAATGTATTAAAACAAATAAAATAAAATAAATAGATTTTATTAGATTATCAGTCCATACTAACATATTTCATTTTTTATACTATTGTATATTTATAGAAATCTGACAGATAAGCAGTACTGCTCTGTCATTGGTGATATTATTTGTATAACATTTAAGCAATTTTCCTCCTCAAATTCTAATGATTCTAAATGATGATGTAAAATTTGCACACACTGCATATTATTATTATTTTTAAATCAGTGAAAATGTAAAGGAAATGCAACAAATACCTGATTAGTGTATAAATACTTCACAATTAAACTAATAATACATTATTTTGGCATTGCAACAATTAGAAAGGGGGCTTAATTGTTATGAAAACACTGTAAAAATGCCAGAAACCTTAAAGATGTGACTATAAACTCGTGTCTGAAAATATCTGTAAAAGTCCAGTTTTCTGCGGCTGTTGTGATGACGTCATATCCATATAGTAATTACGTACCAGTTACATCACATGAGCACGTCAGAAGCGTGAAACCACTGGCAATCTGATCATGATATGCATATATATTAGTAACAATTACGCATACTCTCATCTGAGTGATTGTTAGTGAATTACAGCCTGTTGCGCTGATTGATCAAAGATTTTTCCAATCATAAAGATGCGTTTGCTGTGATTTACAGATGAGTTTATCATGAGTGATCATCATATGTATTGATTTAGCACTATAATGTCGATCACAGCGATGTTTTCATCTGTTTCCCTGCTATTATCCTCCAGCTAACCGCTGCTCCACCGTTACACGCATCAAATCCAGCTGACTGCGTCCATTCGCTCTCTCCTGCTTCATTTCACCTCATTTCTGTTCATAATTCAGCTGTTTGATTGGGATTTGTGTGTTTGTTCAGAGTCTGCGTGTGTTGTTTTGTGTTTTTAGCTTGGGCTGATGTTACAGCACGAGCGAAACGCAACAGGACCCACTGAAAAAACACAGCAAAGTTACGAAAGACACGAATGTAAGCACACACGCACGAGCGCGCAGTGCTCCCCAAACGGACGTCACTTTTGGATCATTTCTAAGAATTGTGTTTCCATCGATGTCTTACCTGCTGTAGTAACTCATGTTTATCCGCCGTTGCTATGGATTCCTCCGCTGCTGCCGCGACGCGTGCGTCCCCATGCGCAAAACCCGCAGCAGGCGCATGCGCACACGGTTACACGTCAAATGACGATCCTTCCTCAAGGGGGCGCGTGATGGCTCAGAAAATCCATTCCTCCACGTACGATAAAAACATTATATACTTTTAATCTATATATAAAATCGATTGGTATTTCATTTCATGCAAATAGAAATCCCCCTCTGAAATCTCTATACAATCATCATCATCATCATCACAAAAAAAACATAAACGACTGTGATTGGTCCATCTTGAAATGCGCTGTGAAAAGTAATATATGTCATGTGACCGCGCCGTTTATTCTCTCTGAACAAGATTACACTGGAGTAATGACACTATAACAACATTTCAAATCCACTGAAGATATAAAATAAACCGTTCAAGTGGGAGAATTGGTTTTATACCCATTTTATGATAATTAAAGTACATTTTATTTCCAATTTACGCAGCTGCAATTGTATGATTGGTCAAGTGTTGTCAAGTCAAATAAAATCCCCGATTTACTGTCGTTCTGTCTGTCACACACACACACACACACACACACACACACACACACACACACACACACACAGTTCTAAAGATGTCACACACACACACACAGTTCTAAAGATGTCACACACACACACACAGTTCTAAAGATGTCACACACACACACACACACACAGTTCTAAAGATGTCACACACACACACACACAGTTCTAAAGATGTCACACACACACACACACACACAGTTCTAAAGATGTCACACACACACACACACACACACACACACACAGTTCTAAAGATGTCACACACACACACACACACACACACACACACACACACACACACACACAGTTCTAAAGATGTCACACACACACACAGTTCTAAAGATGTCACACACACACACACACACACACACAGTTCTAAAGATGTCACACACACACACAGTTCTAAAGATGTCACACACACACACACACACACACACACAGTTCTAAAGATGTCACACACACACACAGTTCTAAAGATGTCACACACACACACACACACACACACAGTTCTAAAGATGTCACACACACACACACACACACAGTTCTAAAGATGTCACACACACACACACACACACACACACACACACACAGTTCTAAAGATGTCACACACACACACACACACACACAGTTCTAAAGATGTCACACACACACACACACACACACACAGTTCTAAAGATGTCACACACACACACACACACAAAGATGTCACACACACACACACACACACACACACCCACACACACACACACAGTTCTAAAGATGTCACACACACACACACACAAAGATGTCACACACACACACACACACACACACACACACAGTTCTAAAGATGTCACACACACACAACACACACACACACACACACACAAAGATGTCACACACACACACACACACACACACACACACACACACACAGTTCTAAAGATGTCACACACACACACACACACAGTTCTAAAGATGTCACACACACACACACACACAGTTCTAAAGATGTCACACACACACACACACACAGTTCTAAAGATGTCACACACACACACACACAGTTCTAAAGATGTCACACACACACACACACAGTTCTAAAGATGTCACACACACACACACTCACACACACACACACAGTTCTAAAGATGTCACACACACACACACAGTTCTAAAGATGTCACACACGCACACACAGTTCTAAAGATGTCACACACACACACACACAGTTCTAAAGATGTCACACACACACACACACACACACACAGTTCTAAAGATGTCACACACACACACACAGTTCTAAAGATGTCACACACACTCACACACACACACACAGTTCTAAAGATGTCACACACACACACACAGTTCTAAAGATGTCACACACACACACACAGTTCTAAAGATGTCACACACACACACACACAGTTCTAAAGATGTCACACACACACACACACAGTTCTAAAGATGTCACACACACACACACACAGTTCTAAAGATGTCACACACGCACACACACACACACACAGTTCTAAAGATGTCACACACACACACACACACACACACAGTTCTAAAGATGTCACACACACACACACAGTTCTAAAGATGTCACACACACACACACACACACACAGTTCTAAAGATGTCACACACACACACACACACACAGTTCTAAAGATGTCACACACACACACACACACACACAGTTCTAAAGATGTCACACACGCACACACACAGTTCTAAAGATGTCACACACACACACACACACACAGTTCTAAAGATGTCACACACACACACACAGTTCTAAAGATGTCACACACACACACACACACAGTTCTAAAGATGTCACACACGCACACACACAGTTCTAAAGATGTCACACACACACACACACACACAGTTCTAAAGATGTCACACACACACACACAGTTCTAAAGATGTCACACACACACACACACACAGTTCTAAAGATGTCACACACGCACACACACAGTTCTAAAGATGTCACACACACACACACACACACACACACACACAAAGATGTCACACACGCACACACACACACACACAGTTCTAAAGATGTCACACACACACACACACAGTTCTAAAGATGTCACACACACACACACACAGTTCTAAAGATGTCACACACACACACACACACACAGTTCTAAAGATGTCACACACACACACACACACACACACACACAGTTCTAAAGATGTCACACACACACACACACACACACAGTTCTAAAGATGTCACGCGTACCTTCAATGAACAATATCAAATCAAACTCGGTCTGTTCGTGGGTTATTGTGGGAGGTACACGCCCTCTTCTGGTGACTTCTTTAAATACAACTGCTTTGGCGGGTCACTGGTCTCCCAGCAGAACTTCAGCTAACAGTAGCGTTAATAGAAAATCCGTTCAAAGCAATCTGGTTTTTAATAATGTTCTCAAAACGTTAGCACAAAAACGTGATTTATCATGGAACATTTTTCCTGAAACGTTTTTGTTTTTTAATTTAGTTAGGCTACTTGTTTCAGAACGTTCAGAGAACATTTAAAAATAACACTCCCATTTGTTGCTGAACTATAAAATGGACATTTTATATTCACATAGGCCTATAATATACAACCAAGAAAAAAAAAAAGAACATTTAGAAATATTTTCGTAACTGGGAATGGGAACGTTAGCAAAACGTTGTTAACACAGATTTTTGGGCTGGTGCTGGTCTCCAGCAAAACCTTGGTACACTTAAAAATAAAGATGCTTCGATGCCATAGAAGAACCTTTCTGTTCCATAAAGAACCTTTAACATCTGAAGAGCCTTTATGTGTTCTTTGTAGCGAAAGAAGTTCTTCAGATTATAAAAAGGTAAGAAAGAGATTTTCTTTGACTGAATGGTTCTTTGTGGAACCAAAAATGGTTCTTCTATGGCATCGCTGTGAAGAATCTTTTAAGCAGCTTTATTTTTAAGAGTGCAGAGCTAGTTGACTAAGTTTTTCTGATTATGTTAAAATAAGTAGGTACATTTTAACAAATGA